>JANZLH020000206.1:6943-26572 GCA_026770325.2 Erythroxylum fimbriatum | reverse complement strand
GAATGACATATGTATGAGCCCTAGGTTGGAGGATTCTGGACCTCGAAACCAGACTTGCATTGTATTCAGCTACAGAAATTAATAGCAAATTCGCATTTTACCTTATTTGTGTCTGGGAACCTATCACAATCAAGTGCGCAGCTTTTGAAATCTTTGTATACAATAAGGTAAATGAATAATTAAAAGAAAATGAGGATAGTTCCTCATAGTATGGTCTGAATAGAATATGAATCCCAAAGATGTAGCAAGATAAATTCATGGAATAAATTGCAGTGACTAATCCTTTCTGTTCACTGTAGTTGCAAATATATCATATATCAACCAGTGTTAAATTTTAATTTCCCGCTTCGTTTTCTCAATACACAAACACTGAAGCTTGCATGCTCGTGTGATTGCATTCTTGAAAAATATCTAAACGAAATTCACAACCTCCTCTCTTGGGGACAGGAAGGGGACTAGCTGTTAACTGAATCTTCAAAGCCAACACTACTTCAAAGGTACTAGATGCCAATCCTTAAAGGTAGACGTTACTAAGAAGAATGTTTAACATAAAAACCTGGGCCTGTTTCTGAATTAGATGATCAGTCAACTGATTTAGCCTTCTCTTGAGTTCAATTTCTACTTCTGTTGGATCCTCCATCTCCTTTCTTGTCATTTCAATATTCACTTCCAGCTTCTTTGCCTGGAGTACAATATAACAGATTAAATTTGTAAATTTAAGTGACCAAATGAAGCAGATCCATGCTGTGATGGAAACAAACATAAATAGAATGATCCGCTCTAGATATAACAACTAGCAGCATGAACCACTACGTATTTGTCAATCTTGGCTTCCACAATCATCTACTGCCACTAGTGAAGAACATTTTCCTTAATGTTGTGCTTGGCTCGACACTAACAAAAATGATCTTTGGATTGGGGTAGCGAAGCATCTCCTAAAGCTTATACATTAGCTTTGTCCGCAGAAAATAAAGGCGTTAACAAGTTGAACTATTCATAATAGGGATTGCAAATTAAACTGTGTTATTTTATATATCTGCATTAACTCTCAGCAAGAACTTAAAAGTGAAAAAACAAACTAAAATCTAAATAAAAGCCCTAGTTTTAGGAAATTGAGTTATAAAACATAGCATAATGCTGTCCGCAAGCATTAAAAGAAGACTAGGGTGTCATATCAATGGTGCACACATATGGAGCAACTTTAAATTGAGGAATATAGCGTCAAACCATTTGAGCTAACCTGATCTTTCAATTTTGTAATTTTATCCATTAGGCAAGAATACTCTGCTTCAAGTGCTTCACGTTCAAGTTCAGCTCCTTTGGAAGCTGCCAACTAAAAGTTTTCAGGAAAAAAAAAAAGGTTAAAAACGGGCCAAGTTTTATGCAGCACCATGAAAGGACTGCAATGCCCTCTAGATCCCAGCCAATAGACAGAGATCATAACTGCAAAATTTTTACCCACTTGATTCAGGTAAGTTCCAGAAAAATGTGTCTTTGAGATTCTCCTCCTTAGTTCTACAATGAAAAGAAGCTTAGGTAATGCATAAACAAATTTAAAACAAAACAAAAGATACAATCCCTCTCATCTATTATATGAAGTTAGTATAATAAACCAATTCAATGAATGCTAAAATTCACCCATAATTGGAGTTTAATTGGGTAGATTGTATAAGTTGCCCTCATAAAATATCAGGAATAAATGATAAATATTTAGGTTCTTTTTCAAATTCTTCTCTTCAGATTCATGATTGCAAAAGATAAAAGTAGACCACGGTGACTATATAAGTTTGAAACTCGATAAGGTAAATGTATTTCCACTAGACACATCTCCCCTTCCCTCCATATATCATCCATTTTACAAAAGCATAGCATAACAAACCAAGGTTGACATGCAAAAAATTTGACCAATTAATAAGAAAACGCCCTTCATTGAAACAAAAGGTACAAAAGAAAACATAAAATTTCCAAAAGAGAACCAACTCTTATAAGTGTTAAAATCACCTCTGTTCAACTTTGGAAATTTGATTCTTGTTTCTTGTATTTCTTGTATTCTCAAGTTTCATCTCATATATCAGTTCAATTGGTTGCTCTAGTACTACTGCAACTAAAAATATATAGCACAATCCATTCTACCTGGAAATGCTTGCACAATAATATGAGATAAGAGGAAAAAAAAGAGAAGAAAAGATTGTCTCTACATTAGTTTAAACAGTAAAATCCAATATAGCACACCTTCAAGGGCCGCTTCGTTTAATTCAAGCTGTTGTCGTAATTCAGCAACTTGATTCATCTGGCCAGTAAATGATGAAACAGTTAGTAAACTTACAAGCAAGCAAGCAAGTTTGTCAGAGTAAGGACAGCTCAAAAATATCAACGCCCAAGTGATAACAGTATATTCTATTCCAGAAAAAAAAAGTCAGGTTAGCATGTTGATGATGATATAATTGCATAGCCTAATCAAACTCCAATTAGTTTCACCTAATTTCAACATAGCAGCTAGAAATATTACTATTATTATTTTTATCTGAAACACTATGGAACCACATTCAGTGGTTCTCACAACCATGTTTATCAAAGAATAATCCCTTCACACCCACTCTTCTCTTTCCCACTCCTCCCAACTCTCCCAAAATTACCCCAGAATAAAGCAAAAGTTGACTTCAATATCTAATAGTCCTTTTCATTTTCTTCTGTGTGTCTGTTCTTTTCGGATGTACACCAAACAGCACCTTTAGCTGTATCTTCTAGAACATAAGGTATACTAGTGCTTTTAGGGAGGGAAGAATATTTATCATAAAACTAGCTGAAAGTTCTTTTATAACTTACTTGTGAAGCAGTTTCATATACTCAATTATTTTACATTAAAAAAATCTCAAGTACATTTCACTGTTCTCTCGAACATAATCAATGCAACGAACATGGGTAGGCACATCAATCGAGCCTTACATGCACTTTCTCCATACCTCTAATTCAAGATTCTTCTGTGCAGTAGCAAGAGATCTAGCAAGATCAGCATTCACAGCCTGCAATCACATCAGTGTTTATAAGTAACTAAATTCAAAGATTATACACTATCTGGTTCAACATCTTTGTCAGCTGTTTTCAACTGCTATAGTCCTGAGTCCTGAACAATAGACCGTAGGTCAGTGAAAAGAAAATCTTAAGAATCCTCATTCACAAGACAGTATACCTCAACTTTAGCCAAACGTGAAAGGGCTTCCATTCTGGTGTTATTATGTTTCTGCTTTTCTAATTCAACAGCTTCCATTGTTTCCATCGTGGTCATCTGCAGTTGCGAAGCCTAAGACAAGCAATATTAACCACATAAAATGTCAGCAAATCAAGGAAAGTTTGGAGAAAAGAGTATCGGAGAACCAATACAACATGAATAATGCTCCTCAAACATCAAGAACAGCTAAAATTGCAGTTTCCACCTGTGATAGTACTTTAAATCCTGAGAAGTGAGGACTGCCACCTAGAATAGATTGTATACTGAATTTAAATCCTCAAGAAAGATATTCGTGACCTAAAATTAATGCAAGTAATCTAAATTGGTGAATGACACCAGTTCTCAGAACAGGGAAATATGACTGTACAGCAGCCATAAATCAGCCAAAAATAAAATAACATATGTCACACTAGAGGTAAAAGCTTTATTTATAACTTCACCTCCTGTACTTGTTGTTTAGCTCTTTCCTCAAGTATCTTCTCCAAGCTTTGCTTCTCCCCTTCCAATCTGGCAACCATATTCTCCCGCTCTTTAATGGCCTCCACTGCTTTAGCAGCGGCTCTCTCAGCCAAAATCTTCTCCCTCCTCTCTCTTTCTCCTTCACTTTCAGAGTCAGATGTTGAACCTGAATCACTACCTGAATCAGAACCCTCATCACTTGCTGAAAAGGAAGCTTGTTTCGGATTATCAGAGACTGTACTTCTAGGTACAACACTAGCGCCACGTTTCCCTTTCACTGTACTTGTTAACTGATGATATACATCAGCCACTGCCTTCCTCCCATCAGATACTTTCTCTAAAAATTCTGAGGACTGATCATTTTGGCTTGTTGCTCGCAAACTGTCCAACTCAATGACATCCTGAGATTCACCATTCACTCCAATTCCATCATTACTTTTCAATTTAACCATTGTGCTGCCTGCCTCCACATCCTTACGTTCCAACCCTTTCCCATCAGAAACCTTACCACTACTCTGCAGTTCAACACTGGAAGACCTAGCAGATAAGCTAGATTCATCTCCATCACATGGTTTTCCATTCAATTTAGTCCCGGATGTGATGTCAGGCTTCTTCTTAGACTTAACCCAACCATCAGGTAGTTTATTATTCTTCTTGTTCCTATCTTGCATTGACAAATTCGATCCAGAACTCACAATCCTCCCACCATTCTTTAAACCACGAATCATAGAAGCCCCATTACTACTGCTACTACTGTTACTACGAGTAGACATCGCCGAAGGGTTATTACTAGGGGTGCTAAGCAACTCAGTCCAATCACTGTCACTTAGCGTAGTTGGCTTACCTTTAGGCTGCGGACCACTGGAAGTCTCCTTCTCAGCATTATTAACTCTACTACTATTATTATTATTACTATTATTAAAAATACCATTAGCCACATTGCTGACACCAGGATCAATCTTCAATTTTCCCAAGTATCCAGTATCATTGCTGTTGTAGCCGTCGGTGTCGTAGATTGTTGTCTTCTTCTTTAACTGGTCTTTTAGAGACACGTTGGCTCCAGTTTTCTGTGGGACATGGAATCTCTGGTCTTCAGATCGCAAAGCCTCATTCTTCTTCAGCGATTCCGCCGCTTGTTGATCGATCTGATTCACCACCATAATTTCTCACATCATAATTCAAAACAGGATCTTTTTGAAGGAAAAATAAAAAGAAAGAAAATTTAAGACAGAGAAAAAAAATATGCCTGTTCAAAGAAGGTCTCGGCGACTTTGAGCTTGGAGGAGATCCAATTGGCCATTGTCGCTGTTTTTCTCGATCCTCAGATCAGTTGCTGTTGGCTCTGTCCAGCATTTTATGGAAATATTTAAGAGAAAACTAATCAAAAATTTAATTTGGGAGATGGTGAGATTTGGGTTGAAGAGCAAACGCGAAAGGAGTGGGATGACGATGATGGAACATGGAAGGCTCTCGCTAGCTTGACTGTGTGGCAGAAAGTTCTTGAACGACCGTACGCAGTTTTGCTGTAAATCGGTTTATAGCGTGGAAGATCTTGATTCGTCCGTCACGGAAACGGGAGCCTACGACCGAGGTACGTGTACGAAATGCTTGCACGTGATGTAACTCGCACCACACGTGCCTGACTAGGACTCAACAAAAGCAAGGAACTGTGTTTGGCTTGGGACCTAAGACTAAGGATAATATCGAATGGAAAAAAAATTGGTATCACCTAACCTAAAGATAGATAAGAACAAACAAGTGTAACTTTGAATGAAAACTATGTTTATTGTACATAAATTTATTAAAATTAAATCATATAATTATATTTAGAGAAATCTTTGGGTATGGTGGTTTTTCAACAACCCCCAACTATTATAGTGCAAACTCTCAATAATGATCGCATGGGTGTTAGTCGCACTCGGCACATCAATCTTGTTATTAGATCTAGCTAGTTGTTAGCTCTTTTATTTACCAAAAAAAAATAGCATGATCTTTGAACTAGAATTATGGGAAATCAGATCCTCTGTCCAATTTTACTTTGTCTTATTCTGTCTCATGGAATCTCAGTCATTTATTTTTGCGGGACCTACGCAGGTTCCATGCGGATCCTACATAAATAAATGGCTGAGATTTATTAGACACAATAAGACATCATAATATTGGACAGAAGATCTGGACTCGAATTTGTTGGACAATCATCCCAATGTCAGAAATCTGCTGTGGCTTTAGTTTTGCAACAAAACACCATTGATTTGTAGATTATGCATATACAATGTCTATTCTCAAAACCCCTTTTCTAAACCAAACAGCTGGGTTTCGAGACTCTTAAAAAATGAAATAATATCAGCAAACAAACATGTATGTATAACGAAATTGTGACCATAGTTTAGTGTAAAAAACGACAACAAAAAAACTTGGATTACACAAGCAAGATGTCAAGTACAGCAACCAGCCCGTTTAGTAGCAGCAGTTACTTCATCAATGGCGAGTACTTTCCCCAGTGGAACAGAAACAGTCTTAGTGGCAATTGTTTTGTGGTTGATTTTAGCTTCTAAACTCGTTCGGGTTGTCATTTGGTGGATTTTGTTGATCATTCCTAAAAATGCTTCCTCAACGTTCACGTTATCCAAAGCTGATGTCTCCATGAAACATAGGCCATCACTCACTGCAACACTTTTACCTTCTTCTTCATCAACTTCCCTGGAATGACCTAAATCTGATTTGTTCCCCACAAGAACCACCACCATATCTGAGCATCCGAATTCCTTGAGCTCTTGCAGCCATTTCTTTACATTGTCAAATGTAGCTCTCCTTGTAATGTCATACACCAGCAGAGCACCTAACGCTCCTCGATAATATGAACTTGTTATGGCTCTAAACCTGCAACCAAACCCTACCATTATTTTTCACATCACATTAAATTTCTTCCTTTTTTCCCGAGCTAGGTTTGTCCAAAAGAAGAGGCTTAATTACCAATGCCACCATTCTAATTGCATCACTCTGATAACTAACCAAATAGTATATTAATAATTAGAAATACAAACGAGACCGTAAATTAGAGCAGAATTATGTAAACAAGTACCTCTTTTACTTTGTTACATCGATGAGAAGCCAATCCCTGTTTAATTTAAAGCTAACTGAAAGGTTACCTAACTTTGTTTTATCATCAACTTGGGCTTGGGAATCAAATCAAAAACAGCAGCAGTAAGTTCAACTTTTGTACATATAGGAGAATGTTTATGCTACGTTTGATAAGATGAGATGAGATATGGAAAAATTTTAGAATGTAATGAAATAGAGGGAATAGTGTCGGAGTGTATAATATGAAGTATTTAACAATCATAATATTGTAAAACGTGTATAGTAAAATGTAACGAAATATAGGAGGATAGTTACGTTGCATACCTTTCTTGCCCAGCAGTGTCCCATATTTGAGCCTTGATGAGCTTATCACCAACTCTAACATTCCGGTAAGCGAATTCAACCCCAATCGTTGGCTTAGAATCTAAACGAAACTCGTTCTTCGAAAATCTCGACAGAAGATTCGACTTACCAACTGCAGAATCTCCAATCAGAACTGCTTTAAACAGGTAATCACACTCTTCATCGTATGCGTGAGCCATAGTTTTGAGTATATCCTCTCTCCCTAACATGTACAAGTGAGAGGGAATGCCTACACAAGCTGTGGAAGATTCAAAGAATAGATACAAGAGATGGGTTCTAAATTCATGTTCTGATGCATAAAACCAAAAGGTATATATGGTTAGTTATTAATGATTCTTGAGTCCTGTTTTGAAGCGTATTAACAGGTGAGACAAGGGATAGAGAGACATGATGGCTGTTCTTATGAGTTATGATGTTGTCAAGCGCACGGTCGGCTTAATTCAGTATACAGTGACATGTGTGGTGAGAAATCACAAAGGAAGGTTGATTGATGAAGCTCTACGTGCGTGCTATAATTAATACGCGTGACTTGAGTAAGAACTGAATGTTTTGTGATTGGTCTGTTCCATATTTATTTTTGACCAGGCAGTTGTCCTGGCGAGGCCAGATTGATGAACCATAAAGATAATGTTCGGTTGCTGAAGTTATGATGGTTAATCATATCTGCTGGAACTCAAGCAAGGGTTCGGATTTGGCCAGATAAGTAGGTAATAAGTTTCTTTTCCAATAACTGCCAGAACCAAAGAGTAAAAAGCCTAATTTTGGAACCCAGGGAAATTGGAAAGGGATTCTTCTAGCTTAAGTGAGGTCCCGGAATGAAATTTCTTTCATATATGCGGTCATTTAAAACTCGTAGTCAGAGCTTTGTCTTTCACAAAGAACCTACCTGATTCAAACAAGGATTAGTTTAGATATAAATCGTAAAACAAAAAAAGAGTCTAATTTTGATAATAGTTTCCCTAATAGTTGTTCAACTATTAACGGCGTCAACTTGGTCAAAAGAGTTTAACCAAGCAAGGTTAAACTCCCTCTTATTCAAAATCTAAATTATTTATAGAAAAAGTGCTTGAATTTATAAATTCTTTTGTTTTTGTATATGGAAAATAAGCTTGACAAATATTTAATAGATATTAAAAATGCCTCTTTTTTACTTATTTTGTAATAAAATATAATAAACCATTGAATTTTTTTAAAGAAAATTTTGAACTTACATAGAGTGTAGTTTTGTTATAACTTATTCCATTTTAGGAATATTTGTTTACAAAATAATAAGTGAGTAGATCTAGTAATTGATTGGATGTCAAAGATGAGATTGCGACTTCTTTTTTTTGTTTAGTAACTAATCTAGATTAGGTAAATCAATGTTTAGGGTAACTCAATTTTCACTCAAATCGCTTTTTATAGAAGAAGAAAAATTACTTCGATACTAGAGGTAATGTCGTGAACTACAGTATAGTATGTCTTTACTTCATATTTGGTAACAGTAATGAAGAAGTGAAAATGAGAATGTAACTTTGATTTATTCATTTTTACCTGTTTGGTTATTAGAGATGGTTAACAAATTTATAATGAATTTTAAGTAATCTTAAATTTTTATTGGTGAAGAGGTTGTAGATATTACCAAAGATTAAATATAAAAATAAAAATCATAAAAATCAAATTATATTTTTCTTTCGTATTCCTTCACCATAATTTCTCTCTCTCTTTGCGTTTCTTATCAACTGAACCCCTCTTTTCTCTTTCTTTCTGGTTGCTTCTCAACACATCTCTTGAGGTCAGTTTTCACAGCTCTAAACTTGTTTTTAATCTTGTTGTTTTTCTTTTTATGATAGATTTGTGTTTGATGTAATGTTGTTTGGTTAAATTATTATATTAGTTATTACATGATGATTCTATTTATTTTCTCAATTATTTTTAAGTGTGAATGACATAAACCTAATTTCATGTGTTTGGCTCATTTTGATTTTAATAATTTTAATTAATCACAAAAATCTCTTAAGTTGAAAGTTCTTAAGTAGAAATATATTAATAAGAGCCAACAACCTTTTCTAGCCTTCAAACCACTTTATTATATAGTACTTTAAAATTTTATAACTTTACTTTTCTCATAAAAAAATATTGCTTCAAAACTAACTCGTTGATAATATATTGGAATTTCAATTCAGGGATAATCCACGTATAAGATGGAACATTATAAGTAGCCAAATAATGAAAGGCTCTAAGTTAATAGAAAAATAGGAGAGCT
Organism: Erythroxylum fimbriatum; assembly: GCA_026770325.2. Lineage (NCBI taxonomy): Eukaryota > Viridiplantae > Streptophyta > Magnoliopsida > Malpighiales > Erythroxylaceae > Erythroxylum > Erythroxylum fimbriatum. Next base: position 17,195 of record JANZLH020000206.1, on the reverse strand, counting down.
CATATTCTAACTTTAGCCTATGCAGCAGACACTTTGGAATCATACAAAATGGATGATTTTATGTGTGATTCTAAAGAACTTACATTTGTATATAAGTACAACTTGGCTTTGGTATGATAATTGGACGGGCACGAGCTCCCTCATCTGAAATACATAGGTACTCCTCTTGAGAAATCATTAAAGTTTCCTCTTTGACTTGTAATGGGACTTCGAGAGGGGATTTTAGAGGATTTGATTCATTGGCCCAATTCTTCCCCCAATTGGACAATGAGTTATTAACAAATTCAATCATTTGGACTTTTGATCCGAGAGGCAAATTCTTAAACAAATCTTGTCATCAGTTGCTAACAATGGGCTTATAGGTGGTATCTTGGTCCTCTCTGTTATGGCAAAACAACTTTCAATCGAAAGCAACTTTTATTTTTTTAGCTTGCAATTAAAAACAAGCTAAGGACTAAAAGCTAATAGTACAATTCTAAAGACCGTACTTATACTCTTTGTAAAATGACCTTAGAAGATAGAAATCATTTTTTTTCTTCCTATGCAATTTTTTTAGGGCAGTTTGGAGCAGAATCCTACGCTTGTTACCTGATACTGGATATTCCTACACTTGGGAGCAATCTCTTAATTGAACCATTAATAACTCAAAGAAGGGCAAGCCAAATGCAATCCTTTATATGGTGGCATTCACTTCTACTATATACTTCCTTTAGAGAGAGCAAAACTATTGAATGTTCGCTAATCAAGAAGAGGGGAAGTATCAATTGACTGACAAGCTCATAAATTGGATTCGATCCATCTTAATTGCCAAAAAACTTGGGAACACACTCTCGTAAGATATGAAGAGTAGATGGCATCTCTAACATGTTTTAAGATGTACCTTTATTTAGTTTCCTTTCTATTAGTATTCTTGTTAGTATAGATTCAAGTTGAAAATTGTGTCTTGTAGACTTAGCTTTGTCTAAAGTTAATCCATTATTTATTTTCCAAAACAAAAAGTGTTCAAGGATTGCCTTAAAGGAAGTTTGGTGAAACAATTCAACTGAAAACTTGGAACTTAAACACTTAGCCATATTATCTGCATCGAACTTTATCCTTGGCCTCCTAGCTACCACATCCTTTTCATGATCCTAAGGCTTCACTGGTTCTTTCCAAACCATTCTTCTTTACAAGGCACCTGCTTTGGTTTTCTTTTTTGAGTGACTATTTACCTCTTCTTAGTGCTTTTGCACCAAATATTTTGATTGTTTTGTTTTGTTGTATTTATCTACTAACTTTGCATCTACATTTAATCACTATGCTCCTGATAAAAACACATCATTATAGGTAGTATGTCAGTGGAGGCAAGAGAAATAATTACCCTAAAAAACATATATAACTATTTACCTAGATTTACCAAATCAAAACTGGTTTATTTTCAGTAACCTATAAGCCATGTCCCTCCCTTAGTAAGATGACCATTGGTACCAAACCCTATAAAGCCATAAAGTTGACGTTGTTCCTTTAATTAGGGCTTAATATGATTTTTTTTGTTCGTTTTTCTTATCAAATCAGTTTATATATATTTATCTAAGTCATGGCGTAGTTAATGACAACTAATGCTTTGATTTTTAATAAATTTCATGATTATTATTATTATTATTTGAATGGCAATCATGGTTCACTTAACCTCGACATTATGATTTTTTATATTTGTGGTACACATTAAGAAGAAGAAGGATGGGAATTATTGCGACACTGTTAAACTTATTATCATATTCACTAAAGAGGCATAGATTAAAAATGACAAAAGAGCCTAGTAGGCATAATCTATTAGCTCGAATAACACATATTAATGGCATGATTGTAGACAGTGACATTGCATGTATTGAGCAACTTCATATAGATAGACGTACTTTTGACATATTATGCACAATGCTATTGAATATTGGTGGATTAAAAGATACTGAAAATATAGATGTAGAGGAAATGGTATCAATTTTTTTAAATATATCCTTCCTTTTGACGAGAGAAATTGAGCAATCAACTATGATTTTTAGTGTTTGGGAGAGACAGTAAGTAGACATTTTAATAATGTATTGAGAGTTGTACTTAAATTCGCTATACCTATCCCTGAGAATAGCCTCTATGAAAATGGAGGTGGTTTAAGGTAATAATATTCATTTGTGAAGTTTTATTTAGTTCAAAATTTACTTTTAATCGATAATGATGATATGATTTTTCTAAATTTCAAAATTGCTTAGGAGCTTTAGATGTTACATATATGAAGTTAAATGTACCAAATATTGAAAAAGCATTATATTATACTCGAAAGAATGAGATGACCATAAATATCCTAGTCGTATGTGCTATGGATATGCAAATTATAAATGTACTAACTAATTGGTAAAGTTCAACTGCTGATGGTAGGGTGCTTCGAGATGCATTACCTAGAAGAAATGGATTAAAAGTTCCTCAGGGTGAGATATTTAATGTTATATATCCAAATCAATTTTTTATATATTAAAATTATGCAGTTAATATATTTGACATGGTATGTAATAGGTCAATATTATCTTGTTGATACTAAATATAAGAATTATGAGGGATTTCTTACACTATATAGAAGTCAATGATATCATCTTACTAAATAGAGATCAAGACATCAACTTATAATTGAGAAGAGTATTTCAATATGAACCATTTTGCAGCTAGAAATGTTATTGAAAGGACATTCATATTACTTAAGTTATAATGAGGAATCTTAATAATTCCCTTTTGTTATTCAATTGAGATTCAAAATGATGTCACATTAGATTACTTTTACATTCACAGTATTATTCATCAACATATAAGAAAGATCCATTAGAAGATGAGTTGGATGTTATAATAAAAAATAATGACCATATTAATTACATTGATGATTTTAAAACATCTGACCAATGGACTGCATGGAGAGATAGTTTAGCAAGAAACATGTTATGTCATTGAGAGCAAAAAGAGGACGTTGACATTTACTATTGACAATTTCTATAATTTATTTACTTGTTATTTTCTTGAAAATCTTTGAATATTATTTGTTATTCATGAATATTGTTTATTTCTTTTACATATGCAACCTTTTAATTATTTTGTCCATTTTCATTTTTCTTATATTTTTTAATTGTACATATGTTATAGATGGAATCTCATAAAGAAAACATAAATAATATGCAATATGTACCTATTAAAGGAAGAGGAAAAAATAAAAGATATGGTAGGCACCATATGGAAGACAAATTGCAATTATAAGAATGGATATTATTTTGAAATTGAAAGGAGTCTTAAAGAACTAATGTCTGAAATTGATCTTAAAGCAAAACCTCATATTGAATCCAAAGTTAAAATTCTGAAGAAGCTATTTAGATACATATTGAATACTCAAAAAGATGGTAGCGAATTTGGATGATAATGAGCAAAAATGGTGATTAGTGATAAAGACATTTATATAGGTTAAGCAAAGGTATAAATAAAATTTCTTATTTATTTACTATTTATTTTTTATTGGAATTTATTATTTGTTCATATAATTAAATACCAATTAAGTTATAAAAATCTAAAATCTAATGTTGATCTTTATTTATCAAATATTTATATTAAATTTTAAAGTTTTTAAAATTTGCAATCAAGTCCAACTTGTTTAAAATTATTTTCAAAATGTTATTCTTCCTTTACCAAAGATTTTTCAAATCAATACTAATAAAAAATAATATTCTTTCTATTTACTTTAGGATGACAAATCCTACATACATAAAAAAAACAGATGTGAATTTAAGTAAGCTATAGAAGGGTAAACAAGAGTGATTCAATGAGGTTACACATGAATAACTTGAGGTTGTTCTTTCACTATACTTCTAGCTCATTACACAAACTTGATACAATAATCTAAATGACTATTATGAAGAATTAGATACCCTAGTTGTTGACAATTTATGACGTGTTATGGAATTTGCCAATGTAATGGAGATGTTGAATATAATCTTATCAGTGAGCCCCTTAAGAAATTGATCTTTCCTCATACTAGTATTGTGAAAATTCTGCTTGCTTCTTTCATCCCAAATAGTTGTAACCAAATAGGATAAAGCTAGACAATAACACCATCCATTTGCTTCATTCTAGTGCTTGATGATGGAGCTCCATAGTACTATCTCATCCTATTTGTTTCTTGGTTCTGTGAAATTGCATTTACGCATAATGATGTTCCATGCTTCTTTATTATAGTCATATTGAAAGAAAAAGTGTGAAATTGAGTCCTACACCTTTTTGTGTAGTATGCAATAGTTATGGATCATCATGTATTTGTTCAGCCTATCAATTGTTGGCAACTTGCCTTTGATTGTAACCCACATAGTAGTTGAAGTATGAGGGAGAAGATACATACCCTATATAAATTTTTTCCCAGGGGTTTTAATTGTTAATGCTTTGAAAAGCTGTCCGCATGTCATATTTGAGAACTCTCTAGTCTTAGAGCTCTTCTAAATAATTATTTCATCTTTGTTAGTTCTGAGGGGTACATTTTTCATTTGTGCAGATAGATTCAAGTGAGGCAACCTCTTAATAATAGTTTCTTTTTGTTCTAAGGCCATAACTATAATGCCATTGTTTCTATTTATTTCTTTAATAGGCTTATAAATAGTAATATCCTCCAATAGACCAATTGGTAACCAACTTTCAGCTCAGAATATGGTATTTCTACCATCTCTAATGAGGTATACAAACCGTGATCTAACTTCAACTTTAAGCTTGATCATTTGTTTCATTGTTAAGGAGTCATTTTTTATGACTTTAAAGAGCCAAAAACTCCTTCCTTCGATGTAATAACCACAGACCCATATAGTCCATAAGGATTGTTAGTCATTTAAAAGCCTCCAGATCCTTTTGGTTTACATAACCTTATTCAGGATCTTTAGAGGTATAATGTTTAGTCTACCATGATCCTTTGTTAACCATATCTTAGCCCAATTGACTTTGGACCTAGTTTCACTATCTATGCCCCAACATAATGGAAATTTCCTTTATATCTTATCAATACCTTTAATGATCATATATGTAAAAGCCATATAGGAGGCCTATTGTACATTGAGAGAGTCAACTACCTTCAATTAATTCATTTCATATCTATGACTGTCAATCAAGCTACCTATGACTAGGATACATCTTAAGTAGAATAAAACTATAATAATCCTATAAGAGATACTTCAAAGATCTTAAGTGAATTTATCACTTATAGAATCATCATAATGGAGATTTTCATAGATATCAAAAGTAATATTCCATATGAAATTTTATTGTTAGGTCTAAGTGAACTTATTCTCTTACAAGTAACCATATGTTTGTTTAATATCTCTATACTTTAGTCTAAGACATCAACTACTTCTTCATAAGAAAGAATAAATTTATGTTAATCTTTCTACTCTATCAATTTCCAAATTGAATATAGTAACTAGGAATAATTTGGGGATAACACTTAAATATAAGATAAATCTCCTAGTTATAATCTTATAATAATTTTGTTTACAATATATATTTATTCTATTAAACTTATCTTATACGTTAGTTAATTAAACAAATATGAATAAGATAAAAGTCGTGCCTTTTTTGTTTTGATAAAGCCTTAACCTTTGGATAAAGAGAAGAATTACTTTTATTTGGTTTTACAATTTAACAATTGTATAAGGACGTTCTTGAATTTATTTGGTGTTATTGTTTAACATCTATAAAACAGAAACATGTTTTAAAGCTTTATATACGTTGTGTGCTTTTAGATTCAGATTAAAAAAAATTATAGTTTCTAAAATTCTCGGAAGAGGCAGATAAATAGATATTATTGTCCATTCTGAATAATTAAAATCGAATGTATACAATAATGTTGTGATTAACTAGGAATATATCTCTGTTCATATGCATACAATATTATTGCTCATTCTGTGAGCACTCATATTTATTAACATAACAGCTACCTTTAATTTCAATGTAGAACATTATGGCACGTACCCCTATCATAAGTAGACGACGCACATTAATTCGAAATGCTTATATTATGACAACATTGATTAATGTATTCAAAATAGTTTTTGTTACTTGGTATCAAATGTTGTTGATGCATTTGCACATTACGAGGCCCCCATTGAAAACCAAAGAAGAAATCAAACATGAGAGAATGAAATGGATGTTTAGGCTCACAAAACAATTTGATACTATTTGTATTAGTGAGCTCCGAATGGATAGATGTGCATTTGGTATATTATGTGAGATGGTAAGAGATATTGGAGGGTTAAAGGACACTAAGACCTCTTCATTAAAGGAAATAGTTGCTTTGTTTTTATATGTGTTGGCTCACCACAAAAAGAATAGGACAATTGACTTACTGTTTCATCGAAACGGGGAAACTATCAACCGACACTTTAATAGTTGCCTTTTAGTAATCTTGAAATTACATGGAATATTGCTTAAAAGACCTCAACCTATTACGGAAGATTGTGAGGACAATCGTTGGAAGTCTTTCAAGGTACCTTCTTGTTAATTTTGTTTCTATAGGTTTGCATATTTTTTTCAACCATTTAGAGTCTTACTTTTTATTTTCAAATGACAGGGTTGTTTAGGTGCTTTAGATGGGACGTTAATTAAAGTGACACCTCCATCTGATCAAAAACCACAGTATCGCACTAGAAAAGCAAATATCGCAACAAATGTGTTGGGTGTGTGTTGTCTAAATATGGAATTCATATATGTTTTGTCTGGTTGGGAGGGTTCGGCACATGATGTCCGTGTACTTCGTGACGCTATCAATAGACCTGATGGACTTAAATTTCCTTGAGGTATAAGTACTTCACACACATAGAGAGATATGTATATATTAAAAACTTCATTCAAACTCTAATCTATGTATACTTGCGAAGGTTGCTATTACTTGGTGGACTCTGGATACTGCAATGCTGAGGGGTTTTTGGCTCCTTTTCGAGGTCAACGGTATCACCTTAATGACTTTCATGGTCATCGTCCACGGACACCACAAGAATATTTTAACATGAAGTACTCCAAGGCTATAAATGTTATTAAGAGATGTTTCGGGTTGCTGAAAGGGAGATGGAAAATATTAGCACTCCTTCATTTTTTCCAATTGAAACTCAAGTGCGCATCATTTTGGCAAGTTGTCTCCTACATAATTTGATTAGGAAGTACATGAGTTTTAATCCACAAGAGTTGGAGCAAGTTGAAGAAGATGATTTAGCAGTTGATGACCCCCTTGATAATGAAGACTATATGTCATTTATTAACCCAACACAAGACTGGGTTAACTTTAGAAATGATTTAGCAAATCAAATGTTTAACAGTTGGAGGGAGAGATCGAATCCTTGAATGTGTACTTGTTTCAAATTTTTGTATAAATAGAATTATTAATGTTGTATTTATTTGAGATGTACTTTAGAAATGTGTACTTGTTTGTACTTGTTTCATTTTCTTACTATTGTTGTCTCTGAATTATGTTATTTTTATTTAAGTTATTTGAATAAATATATGAGTTATTGATTATTGAACAATTTATGTTTTCTTTCTTAGGATGGATCAATAAGAATCTGGTCGAGGTCGGGGAAAAAATAAATGCTTTTGGATGGAAGAAGAGGTGCAAGTTTTGATTCAAGTTCTTCAAGGAATGGCGTACGATCCTTCATGGAAGACAGATAACGAGTTTAAGAGCAACTACATGACTAAAGTACATCGAAGAATTATAGAAATAATGCCAAAATTTTTAAGAAAGTTAATCTTCATCTTGAGTCAAAAATCAAATGGTTGAAGAACAAATTTCATTGCATCAATGATATGTTAAGGGAGAGCGGTTGTCAGTGGAATGATGTGGAGAAAAAAATTGCATGTGAGAAGCAATGGTTTGATAGTTACTGTCAGGTGAGCTATTCATACTTGTTCTCTTTAATCAAATTGGTGGACATGTGGCCTTATAGAATGCAAAAGTATACTTAATGAAGTTCCATTTTCTATTTTTCTATTTTTTTAGACGCATAAAGAAGCAAAAGAGATGTGGGAATTTAAATTCCCGTACTTGAATCAACTTGAATCAGTTTATGGAAAAGATAGAGCTATAGGGTTGAACGTTCAGGGATATGTGGATGTTGTTCGAAATATGGAGAATGATCAAAATATAGTAAGTGGTGGTGAGTATGTTGGTGAATATTATTTATTATCTGACGAAGAAAACAATGACGTGTTTTCGGATTCGCAAGCAACTCCAACTTATGCAAGCAACACAAATGTGAGAAATGTGAGTGCAAAGCAAAAACAACCATCAAGCAGTAGTGGAGGGAATATAGCAAAAAGGAAGAAAATGTCATCTATTTCAGCTTCCTTAGATGTCGGGGCACAACTGCAAGAAATCAATTCTAGTTTTCGTACTTTTGTGGAAGGCTTTAATAGCAATTTCGCAACCATGGAAAATGCTATTACAGATGAAAATTTACGTGACAAAGCTGCTTCGAAAAAAATGAAAGACGTGGTTGAAGAGTTAATGAAAATTGACCTTCCAAGTGGTAATGTCTTTAAAGTAGCTAACATTTTTATTTTTCATATCCATCCCCATCCCCTTCTATTATTATACCCCCATCCATAGCCAACCCCGTGCTCAAACCTAACGCCTAGTAAGCTCTTATTTCATTATCTTCAAAAACCTTATACATGTTTATCTATATATGGGTTTTCTTACATTGGTATATTATAAGAACTATTTGTGTATAAGCATTTTGATTTTCATGTTTATCTATTGTTTATTTTTTAAATTTTTTTTGAAGCACCCGATGAGTTATTCTTTCAAACCAAATAATACATAATTGTTTCATTATCTCACGTTATCGTAGACTTACGTATTAACGATTCATTCATTAAAATTTAAATAAGAGTTAATTGTAAAAAAATCTCAAACTTTAATCAATTTTGTAATATTAGCTTGAATTATAAAATTGATGTCAAAATGTTTTAACTTTCAATATTTTTGCAAAAATAACTTGACGTTAAATTCTCCATTAATATTGATGATGTGGCGTGCCACATTGTATTAATGTTTTTGTCACCTACCCACCATGTAGGATAATAGTGCACGTATAAAAATTTTTATTTAATAAAATAAAAATATGTTAAATTACTAAATATCTAGTTACTCTTCAAATTCCACCTTTGTGCTTGTTTTCAGTAATTTAATTATATTTTATTTTATTAAATAACAAATTTTATATGTGACATTATTATCCTACGTGTCATTTACATAGTAAAAATATTAAATTGATGTGACACATTATATCATCGATGTTAAAAGAGAATTTATCATCGAAGTATTTTTGTAAAAAAATTAGAAGTTGGTTAGTGTCATTTTTAAAATTTAGGCTAGTATTGCAATATAATTCAGATTTCTTTTACAATTAACCCTTTAAATAAATAGTTCTTTTATGTATGGTTCTCAATTTATGACATTTGTATAGCACTGTGAGAGATGATGGGGGGGGGGGGAGAGAGAGAGAGAGAGAGAGCGCTATCAATTGTCCTTCCTCTCCCTAACTAGCCTCATTCTCTTTTATTACTTCTCTAGAAGACGACATTCATTATATCTACATGTATTCAGATAATGAACATGATCTAAGTGACAATGAAGAAGAACTCGAATATGTAGGAACTTATTCAAGTGACGAAAATGAATTACTATGTCAAGAAGAATTAGATAATTCAGATAATTCAGAAGAACGAACTGATCCAATTAGTGAAAGTGAAATAGATAAAGAAAATCCTTTTGATTATTTAGAAGATGAATATGATTCTCAATTTTATACATTAAACTTTTAGGATGACTAATTGTCCTATTTGTTTCACCCTTAGAGAACAACTAATAAATACAGAAGACACCATAGCAACAATAAATGAAAAAATCTCTTATTATGAAGAACGACTCAATTATTTACAATTTACTAATATTAATAGAAGAGCATTTAGACCTTATTATCAATCTTTAGATACACTTAGGCAATTACTTTTGTTTTATACAACTTTATTAACATCATTAGAAACCCTCTACGACAAACATCTTGGTTATCATAATAGAACATAATATGTCTGAAAATACCTCCACTATACTTGATGTAGATACTTTAGAACTCTCGGAAGCATTAGGAACATTCCAAGTTAATACATTAATAGCTAATGATAAAAGAAAACAAATTGCAAAAACTCAGTTAAA
>JANZLH020000202.1:0-22662 GCA_026770325.2 Erythroxylum fimbriatum | reverse complement strand
GAATCGGGAGTTTTTTTTATTTTCACTGTTTAAAATAAAATAGAATATAACATAAAATCCTTCTCGTCTCGATTATAAAAATTCCTTCTAAATAATAGAATTATGTTTAGCTCCATCCGTTCCATTACAAAACCTTCAAGCAAACAGACGTAAGTGAAGAAGGAAATACAGTGACCTACCAACAGTTTGACAGTGAAAAATACAAGCTCCTCCATCTCCCCCAAGCACTCCTCTTGATGTTCATGTGTGCTTGTGAACTCAGTAAGTAGATAAAGACTTTTCTCCGCCTGCTCAATGATAAAAATCCACAACTAATATATGAAACAACTACAAAAATGTATATTCTTAAAAGGAATTAATGAAAAAATCTTAACCTTCGAGAAAAATTCAGCAATCATGGCCTCTATTTCATTCATCACATGCACTGCAGTGTTCATAGCTTCAAAAATGGACTGCACATCTCCCTGGAAAGAAACACATTTTAGCATATTAAACTGTAATTAAATCTTTATGATGTTAAGAAAAAATGGGATTCAGAAGCAAACCTTCACATCATCCTCTAATGGAAGTTTGACAGATAATGCTGACAGTTTCCTAGTCATTCTGCTTAGAGCTTCACAGTTTTTTCCTTCCAGTTTCGACCACTTATCGAACATTCTCATCTGAGGATTCATAATCTGACATAACTTGACCTCGTGCTTGAGTTTTTGGATTTCTAATCTCTTTTTCAATATGGATTTTCCAACGTTGAATATCCGAAGCCATGCATGAAACACCTTGTCCTAAAAGAAGGAAGTTTCGTTAAATGAAGTTGCTAATTTACTCCAACTCTGTGATAAGAAATTTGGAAGTTCTGTATATTTTGATCCTACCATGGAAATGGTATTTGTAGTGGCCATGGCAGACTCAGCTCGAGCATTCGCAAACCTCCACTGCAACAACCTGTTCTGCATAACTCTAAACCTATGATACTCTTCTTCCTGCATTGGGCTCACCTTCTTTTGCCTGAGGTGCCTCAGGACGCCACTGACTCCGCCGTTGCTTTTGCTTCTCCCATTCTCTCCTCCGCCGTTTACCGGCGACTCTAGTAGCGGCAACATTGACCGTCCCGGCGATAACGCCCAAGCTGACGGTGACGTTGATGACGATCGACACTTCGGTTTCGCAGCTGATGAACCAAGATCACGTGGCTTGCTTCCACTCTGCAAGAACCTGACAAACCCATCTCTGGTGCTATTCCTATTGTCTTGGCATGACTTTCTCTTGAAGTTTGATGAAAGGGTTGTGCTTGTACCAGAGCTTGAAGGGTAAGGATTCTCGTCGTTTCTAATGGTTCCTGTTCGCGAGGTCGACTTTGATCGATCAGTAGCATGTCTTTGGCATATGTTCGGAGACGTCGAGTTGTTTTCAGCTCCGCTCCGGCTCCGAACAAGACGGGGAGACGGTGACGTGGCCGGTGGCCGGTGGCGGCGTGTCAAAGGAGCTTGCATGATCGTGTTATGGTGGACATGTTTTGGTATAGTTGATACTTGTGTGTATATATGCAAGTGGTGAGAAGTTGAAAGCACGTCTTAAGTAACAGAAACAGACATGACATTGCATGTAGATCGAAAGGGAAGACTTTGTTTCATGAGTTCACGTCTACGGTTAAATAAAATCTAATGTTTTAAAAATAAGAGTAGAACTTAAATAATACGTTTAAAATTAAAGGTTCAACTATTTTTATAAAATTAATTAAAAATTAGATAAAATTTAAAAATTTAAAATATTATTAAAAGGGATTATTTAAATTGAATAATTTAAAGTTTAATTAAACAATATTGTTAAATAAAAATTAATTGATTTATTTTAGTTTTTAATAACTTATTAATTTATTAAAATTAATCGATCAATTACAAAAAAAAGTTGTGTATAATTGATGACCCTCTCCCAATCATAACATAATTATATTACTTAATCATGTTCCTCACTTTATTCAATTAATATTAAGAAAATATAGAACTCCATTAGATCCAAATTAGATAATAAAAAAGAAGGTGAACATAATAAAAACGAGAAAGAAAAAGCAGAATTGAAAGGAAAACACAAACATGTGTGTGATGTATCATGTACCATAGTTTTAAATTTATAAATATTAAGAAATGAACAACACAAAATATAAATATTAATGTCACTACCAATTATATTTTCACTAAGGCTATATATATTTGTTCAGACGTAACATTTTTAATGTCGTGAAATGCAATGTAAATAAATGTAATATTAGATAATTGTTGTTTCAGAAGGATGAAAGAGTTCATAGTGTAATATAGTGCAATGTTGTTTGAAAGAATAATTTATAATGTAACATAATGAAAAGTTGTTTATCATTTTACATTTCATCATATACCTTCCAAATTGAAGATTCTCATTTTTACTATTTATGATAGAATAAGATGTAATATGAAACTTTCCTTTTCCATCCCATCACATTCTATTATTTTATAAACCTTCATCCCAAACGATGGAATAATATTATATTACATTCAATTTCATTAATAAACCCCCAACTAAACATAGCCTAAGAAAATAAGAAATAACAAATGCATGGCACGTAAATAATAAAAGGTTAACAAATTTTGCTCTAATTAAAAAAGAAAATGAAACAAGCATTAAATTGACTATAAAATTATGTAGCCAATAGTGGAAACAAGTTTTGAATAACTATTTTATGTGAATAATTTTAAGAAAATCCTCATTAAAAGGTGAGAACAAGAAAATGCATAGCAAGAAAATCATAAAATGTAACAAGTCTTGTTTTATAAGAAACAAAAACTAAACTAACTATAGAATTATGTAGTCATTTAAATGTAATTATTATACTCTCAAAACCTCAATAACATAAAACCCTTTTTATATTACACTGAATTTCAATATCAAATTTTCTTAAGACAATCTTTAAAGTTTAATCAACACTATTTATCACATCAATAAGGATTCATTATTTTGACTTATGAGATGTAGCAAATGAGGTAAAGAAAGAACAAACAGAATAGCTTAGTTGATCGGCAAAAAGTGAAAATTCTTGCATTAACCTTCCCGGGTTTGATATGGAGGATTTTTTTATTTCTTTTTGTTGGGGGCACAGGGTAGTTGTTCCCGTCTATTAATGAATGGATGGATGGAGAGAGACTCAGAGTGACACACGGAAACGAGAATAAGGAATTAATCCCCCTTTTTGGTTCGGTACGAGAAAGGCTATGTTAGGTTCGTTAAATTCCATAGAAGTTGGCTAATTGGCTAACTCATAATCTTAAAGATGGAAACTCACATTCTACCTAGTACTTTCCCATTTTGACAGAAGATCATATCAGCAAGAAGAGTTTGCTTGTCTCTAAACTCAGTAGGGCAAATTGGGTTTTCACATGAATTCTCGTTATAGGATAGAGTTATATGTTAACAAGATGAAACAAGAGATACCAAAACGATGCTACCCAGAAAGTTGGAACTTGTTTCGATGCTATTACTACACTACTACTAAAATTACAGTGATCACAATTAAAGATATCAAATCTTTTCACATATGAATACAATGAAATTTGAGATAATAAAGAATATTCTTAACATTAAATAATTACATAAAATGATAAAAATTGAAAGTAAATTTAGCTATATTAGAAAGTGAATATTTTAATTTTACTAAACTTAGATCGGTCCAAGTTTTAAATAAGAGAATGATATAGATAAGAGAATAATTCCGTCCAATCTCATACTAACTCATTCTAGCTTGTGCTGCAAGTTCAACCAAAGTAACCTCAGTTTCAGCAACTTCTGGAGCTGGTAAATTGAGATCAAAGAAGCAAGTAGACTTCCCAGAACTTGTGGCATTAGGCAAGTAAACAAAGTGCACTCTCTTGTGTCCACCGAGTGCTTCCCCGGACTTAAAAATTCTGTCGCAATATGGACACTTAAATAATCTTCTTCTTCTCTCAGTAGCTCGTTCACAGAACTCACTCGAGTCACTACTTTCTTCGTCCTCATCTCTCTTATCAGGAAAGCTTCGATGCCCTTCTCTTGGCTTTCGATTCTTAGCAGCAACAAACCTTTTTATTTTTTTGTGATTAGCTTTGTGCCCACCAAGAGCCTGATAAGATCGAAACGATTTTCTACATGCTTCGCATCTGTATTTACCAAGTTCAGGTTGCTTATTCTTCCCATGGATTCCCTGAGTTGCACAAGTTTCTTTAGCTTTCATGTATTGCCCCACTATTTCTGAATCTAGTTCTACAGGGCTTACGCGTCCATGACTAAGCATAACTAACCATAGCGCAGCATCTGCATCATCTACGACACTAAATCTATTGGATTCAGAAGTTACCTGTTTCGATGACTCCATTATCACCATCGCTGGTTCGGCCACCTTCTCGTTTGATTTAAGTGGCCTTTTCGATCTCCTTCGAGTTGGGCTCCTTGGAGATTCGATTTCACTCTCTTCATCATCATCGAGACTAGGTTTTGAAGTATAATAGCTCACTGATTTACTAGGTGGCTTGTTTGGAGCATGTTCGATGTTACTTGAAGAAGATAAGGAAGAAGATTGCGACTTTGAAGTTGGGTTTTCGAGTTCTCGAGTAGGAGGAGGAGGTGGTTTGGACTGTTTAGGAGGAACTCGTAGCTTAGCTAAATGAGATCTCATGTGTCCTCCCATGGCTTTCCCATTAGCAAAGCTTCTGCTGCAGATCTTACAGGTTTGTCTCGAGTCCATTGATCACTGGGAAGAGAGGAAAGTTTCAAGCTTGGAAGGAAGGATTAGGTTTTGCTTACTACAAAAGAATGAAGTTGAATCTTAACGCAGTAGATTAAGAGTCTACGGACATAAAAGGAAAAAACAAGAAAAATTAGAGTATTTATGACACTTACCATAAAAATAAAAAAAGAAATAGTAAACATTATATGATATTTTTAAACTTTACACCATTTTTTAATAAACTTTTTTTGGACTTTTTAAAATATTACATTATTTTTTAGAAATAATCTCTCTACTAGTTAAGGGTATGATTGCGTACTATTAAACTTCTCTAAATCTCGGGTCGCAACGAAATTTCTACCGAATGTTTTTTTTTAAATCTATTTTTACCGAATGTTATTGCAATATATATCTATTTTAATTGTTCCATATAATATAAACAATATAATACCGAGTGAAACAAAATATAATTTTAAAGAATTAAATAATAATTTTTAAATTTATAAATTAAAATAAAAATATAAAGATTATGTATTTTCAAGTATTAAAGAATTTAACAAATATGAAATATTAAAACACATTAATACAATTTAATTTATGATACTGTTAGAGGAAATCTCCTCTAATTTAGCAGATATCGTGATCCAGGGAAGTTTCTCTTAACTATTTATTTAGATCGTGATAAGGAGCAAGAGTATTTAAAGAAAATCAGAGATTATCTTTTAAAATGTTATCTTCAAAGTATAAGGTCTACATTATTTGATTGTGATAAACAATAACATAAAAAAAAGACCGTATTATGGAATTACAAGTTAATTTATTCCCATCTATACAAAACATCAATGTTACATTTTGGACCGGAAGTTAGATCGGTACAACTTTGAAAGAATATGGAATTGTTATAAAATTGTTGAATAAAATTAAAGAATTTGAAAAATAATTAAAAGAGATTATCCTTATTCATAAAAAATATAAAGTTTAATTAAAAAATTATTAAATAAAAATTAATTAGTTTATTTTGGTTTATAAAAATTTACGAAAACTTACCAATTAATTAATAAATTGATCATTTGTAACAATAAAAAAGATTAAACTAAATTAAAAGTTAAAAATCGATTTACTTAATAACTATTGTAGTTAAAAATTATCAGTTTATCAATTAATTGGTCAATTTTTGTAAATTAATGGTTTTTTATAAACAAAAATAATTTAATTAATTTTCATTTGGCAGTCTCATTTTCAATTAAAATTTAAATTAAGGGCAATCTCCTTCAATCATATTTTAAATTATTCAATTTTTAATTAGTTTTATGAAGGTTTAGTATCGATTGAACCTTTTAAATCTTAAACATGTTGTTTTAACTTCTTTTCCGGTTTTTTAAATATTGGTATAAACTTTAATTTTTACATCAGTTAAATTTAAATATTATTATTTAAATTAAATTGAATATGTTAGCTTTGAATGAGATTTGGATCCTTTTTCATTTTTTATAAATTATTCATTTTAAATAAATTATTTAACAAATTAATAATTTATATGACCCGCAGTTTTAAATATTTAAAGATATTATAGATATTCAAATTCTATTTGTAAATATATTATAAAATGGAACTAGATAAATTAAAAAATCAAAACATTAATATATATTATCTAATCAAATGAATTATATTTATAAATTATGATTTAAGAATTACACTTAATATAAGAATATATGCTAATTTCTTCCGAAAATAATATAATCCAGCAATTTTAAGACCCAATTTGAGTCCATACAAAAGCATTAAGACTAGTATTGACAATATAGGCTCAAATCTAATTTAACATTATATTTAAATAAATTTGAGTTTAATTAAATATTGATTTGAGCTTAACTTGTTGAGCTTAGTTTTGAATAAAAAAGAATTTTAAATTTAACAAAATTTAAATTTTATGAGTGGATACAAAAGACGAAAATCGAAGGATTTTAGATTGAGTAGGATTAAGATTTAATATGTGCAGTGAAACTTTTCAAGACATAGGGTGGTCTATCATCTAGAGCAATTGAAAGATTAATGAAGACTTAACATCAAAGTGACTTAAATAGATAAGTGCATAATGAGTTTTGTATAATAGGAAGATATCACTCAGGCTTAAAGGTAAATTCAATTGTTTAGCGATTAAGTTGACAATGCTCTATAGGAAAGATTGTTAGCTCCTTAAATAACTGCATAGTTTAGGTTAATGGTGACATGGATGAGGATACTCCGTTAGATGTATAACCTTACAAAGAGAGGTAAGGTTAGGAATATAGTTGTAAGAGATAAATTAAAGGTAACTAATATTATTGACAAATTAAGAGAGATAATTAAGTGGTTTAGACATATTAAGAGGAGACATTCAAATGTTTCAGTGAGAAGATACGAGAAGATCGTACTTAGAGATTGTAAGAGAAAAAATGAAGATCTAAGAAGAATTGAAGGAGGTGATAAAAATGACACGACAATGTTTACTTACCGAAAATATGAATTGTTATAGAAAACTTTGACGTATTAAGATTCAGATATACCTTTTATGTGTACACCAATTCTTCAGCCTATACCTTTTTACGACCCCCCACATAAATAGTCCCTTGGCATTTCCTAGTTTGGTTCAAAAGAAACAGTCCCAGGTGTTCCTTCATCTTATGGTTGGCTTTTTGTGGCAAATTACAAACTAGAGACCGACTTCCCTACCTTCAAACCCCTAATCATTGTTCTCTCAAAGACAACGAAACCATAGCCCATTTATTCTTTGAGTGCCCATTTTCCAAAACCGTGTGGGATATTGTCTATCCTATTTCCATCTTACTCTCCACTCCATTCCCTCTTGACTGAACCAATCCCAAACTCTTAAACTTCCCCGTATCCTTCCAATAATCTTTTCCTCAGCAGTCTACTCTCTTCGGAAAGAACGCAATGCCCAAACTTTCAAAGATGAAGTTATGGAGTTGGATGGTTTGATAGCTCGAGTTCTCACCCAAATTCAGGAGCAACTCAGCGCAAACACTGAGTGAAGGTATGGTTAGAGAGTTCTTTTTCCCACTAATATCTTCTATGCAGTTTCTGTTTCAGATACATAATCATATTGTTGGATAGTGAAGGTAAAGTATGCTCAGTCAGCAGCCACTCCACCACTGCAGAGTCTTCTATTAGATAGGTCTCCATGGCATACAAACTGTGAAGCAGAAGCAGTTAGGAGCAATTCCTTCCAACAGGGCCCTCCATTCCAACAATCACACCATATATGGCCCAACTCCCTTCACCAAGAGCAGACTCCATTTCGGAAAGCAATACCCTTTACAGTTGAATTGTTGGACTGTGTGCTTTGTTATGCAGCTATCAGTGCTCTCAATTGGAACATTGCATGTTTGATCTTATTGCTTATTGTCTCTGCCGATTGTTTCAGTCCTTATTGGTCCTTTAGGCTTTAAGGTTCTCCAGGAAGCTTATTTTCCAGCCAAGGTTTGATGTACTGCCATTTATGTAACTTGTTTCGGGGTTTCTTATTCGTCCAGGATTTTTTTTCCTCTGATTGGATGAGATGAGTGTCCACACTCTCTCTAGTCTCTACTCATAAACATATTTTCTTTTATTATTTATTTAATTACTGATTTATCAAAAAAAAAAAAAAAGATAAAGATCCTCTCGTAACTTCCATAAGTCTTTTAACTTTTTGTTAGCCTAAACTTGTAAATAGATAGTAATTATAGATAGTAATTATGATTTAACCTAAGCACTTTTTATACTTACCTAGCTTGATTTAGTAATTATCATCATTATTATCATCATCAATATCAGTATTATTATTGTTATTATTAATCTTCTTTATCTTTTTTTTTATTATTTTATTTTATTTACTTGCTTATTTTTTCTGGATTATTTAGAAACAACCTCTCTATTAATTAAGGATAAAACTGCATATTACTGATCTTCTCAAACATTGCGTGTTAACGAAATTTTTATGGTTGTTAAATTTTTACTAGTATTTTGAACTTTTTGTTGAATTTTAGTCAAAATTGAATTAGACTAAAAACTATATCTAGAGCTCAATTAGTTTTTTTTAATAAAAAAATTCAATTTAAGTTTAATATGAAATTTGATCAAATTTCAAAAATGTAATCATAAATTGATTTTGAGCCAACTTTAGTTAGCACAGATCAGTAGCTAAACGACGTGTCGTTTTCAATGCCGTACGCGAAAAAGATCTGTTCCCGCCATAGACGCGCTTTCTCAGTTCTCAAGCCGTGACCAGTCTTCACATATCCGCAACGAGTAAACAGTTTCAGTGTCTCTTCAAAGGAAGCTAGGCTATGGAAGATTCTAGTACGAGTACCTGTACGACCCATGACAATTCTGGATCCGGGGCGGGTAGTATCTCTAGGATCCGTCTGGAGAACTTCATGTGCCATGTTAATCTCGAGATAGAGCTCAGCCCCTGGGTCAATTTCATCACCGGCCAAAACGGAAGTTCGTAACCTAACCCTAAATACATGTTGTTCTTTTTGAACAATATTTCTTCTTTTCATGTCGCAGTGCAATGTGAAAATGTGAATAAGGAATTGGGGCTATTAGTTGCTTTTCATGATTGGAGTGCTTTTGGTTTAATATGTTAACTGAAAGTTGTGTAGTTAACGAGCTGATCAATTGGGATGACACTATTGTTTTGTGTTGGTGGCGTGTAGGTGGTAAGAGTGCTATACTAGCTGCATTACTTGTGGCTTTTGGAGCTCGAGCTAGAACGACTCAGCGGGGAGCTTCTTTGAAGAACTTTATCAGACTAGGCTGCAGGTCTGTGCTGCTTGCGTGCTAATTTTAGGTTTTTCCTTTCGTGCTAATCACCGACGGTTCATATCTAAATTCATTCTAAATGAGCTTTATTGTGTGGACCTCGTTTGGACTAAATTGTTTTGACCGAGGTTCTATTTGATCAATAGCTTATGTTAAATTGCAGAACTTTTAACATTTTGAACTGAGTATGTTCATGATTTCAAAAAAGTTGCAAGTCTTGAAGTTTTTTATTGATAGTGTGTGGGTTTTGGGTTATTGGCTTCAATCTTTGCTCAAGGTTTTAACTTTTATATTGTTGAAGTCTATGTATTCTAATTCTGACTCGTTTTCTCTTTCTTGGCAGCTATGCTACTGTGGAGGTGGAACTGAGAAATCAGGGAACAGAAGCTTTTAAGCCAAATATTTATGGCAATTCGATAATTATAGAACGCAGAATCACTTCAACTTCCAATTCCACTGTTCTAAAGGATCATCGAAGTCAGTCTAATTTGCTGAAAATTATTTCTTTCTTCTTTCTAAGCCTCGATACCCTGCAATTCTTATCAGCCTTATTTTGAATTTTATGTCCATTTATTTTTTTGGTTTCTGATGATAAAATGAGTTAGCGAAACAGGGTAATATCCAAATTAAAATTTTTGATACGTGATCAAATTATATCTTGCATCTCTCCGACTGTTATGATTCCAGTAGATGAACATGTCTCTGCCTGCTAATTACAGTATCCGTAGATTAAATAAAGATACATATTGAAGCATTAATCAGAATTTTCCTAGTGTTTTTTTTTTCTGCTTTTAGACTAGTGCTTTGTACATAATGCAATTCATATTTGCTTCTTTTGGTCTTCCATCTGAGTCTTCAACAGGAAGAAAGGTGGCTACTCGGAAAGAGGAGCTTCATGAGCTTGTAGGACATTTTAGTGTAAGTGTTTTCCTTGCACTCATACTTTTGATTGAAATCTGAATTTCTTAATTTGTAGAGCAACATTTGGTTATTTAATTGGAGGATGGCAGATACATTAGTGTGTGCAACTTGAGTTGTATTGATATCATGCTACTAACAATATCACTTAGCTGTATAAATACAATGCATCTGCCTGTGAGTAAACTTAATGATTAGTTTTATATAGTAGTCTGAATGAATGTGTGTGTTTCAGATGAGATACTGCTTGTTTAAGAAAATCCTTTTGATACTAAAACTGTTTTCTTTTGTCTTTTCATACATTAGTAATGGAGTGCTTAGATGGATCAAGAATTGCTAAGATGACATATAATTGAAAGGAAACAGCAGTTCTCAAGAGTGTAAAAGTGTTATACTTTTTTTAGTTTCATGGTTAGTCAAAAAACAAGTGTAGAGTCATATAAAGACTGACAGTATTAAGCTTTGAAAATATTTTTTTTATGTCTTCAATAATGTTGAATGCCTTAAGCACTCAAGCACCATAAATATAGATTACAAGGCTGGCAAATTTCATTAGAAAGTGCAGCTAGAAGCAACCTCTGGAATGTAAAATATCTTTATCTAAGTTGGCTGATATATGTCGGAAATAAAAACTGATTTGTGCTATACATAAGCTCTCTATGCAGTAGGGGCACAGGTTTTCAATAGTATAGGGCACTACAGCTTTTAGTGCTGTTCCTCATTTATGATTTTGGCGTGATTTTCATTGATGGACTATCTTGTAGAAGTCCTACCCTTTTGATAAAGGATCCTTGCTGTTAGATTTGTCTCCAACCAGTACCATTCAACACTGGATTCACCATGATGCTTCCAAGTCCTCTGACTTTTCTTTAAATTCATGACCTTCTTTTTTTGGTTTCGGTCCCCTCCATATCTATCTTTTACATGGTCTTGATACTTGTATCACACTCTTTGCTTGGGTAAATCTCTTTCTTTTTTCTTATTTTTGTTTTCTTGTTCTCATCTGTATATTGTTTATTATCTTGTTTGCTTTTTAAGAGAATAAAAATGATTTCTTTGCAGATTAACTCCATCATGAATGTCTAAGATGCTTGCTTTCCACAATGTGCAGATTGATATTGAGAACCCTTGTATTATAATGGGTCAAGATAGTAGCAGAGACTTTCTGCATTCTGGAAATGACAAAGACAAGTTTTTGGTAAATATCTTTTCTTGCAGTTGTGATCTGATGAGACCTATGCAGGCTATATTGACATTTGTTGTTCAGTTCTTTTTCAGGGCTACTTTTCTTCAACAAGTTGATGATCTCTTACACAGTGTCAACAGCCAATTGGCGGATGCAAATGGGCATCTTGATCATTTGGAGGCTTCAATAAAACCCATAGAAAGGGAACTGAATGAGTTGCAGGGAAAGATAAAAAATATGGAGCATATTGAAGAACTGTCGCAGCAAGTACAGGAATTAAAGAAGAAGCTTGCATGGTCATGGGTTTATCAGATAGACACGCAGCTCCAGGAACTAAGTGCAAAAATTGCAAAGTTTAAGGATCGTATACCCAGATGTCAAGCTAAAATTGACTGGGAACTTGTAAGAAACTATTGATTGCACCAAAATGTTTTGTGCTTACAAGATTGTTATTATAATCTATTACTAAATTTCTATTTTTGAATTTCATATTCCCAATATCTGTTGAATTTTGCATTATATAGCACATACGTGTTTAATTTTCTTATGGACAACCGAGATATGGGCTTCAAGCTGCTAGAACAAAGTGTTGAGGCTGTTAATTCTTGTTTAAGCAGTGACTTTATCATGGAGAAATCACAGCAGTAACGCCTTTTTTATTCTGGTTTAAACATGGTGTTGTTAGACAAAAAAATTTTAAGATTCAAGTATGTTTTGGATTAATATTATGTGCATGTGAAAATCCACTGGATACCCCCTATCTTCAAATTTTTTCCATAAGGGCATTATTTTCACTTTATCCTATGCATGTTGTGTTCAGCGTAAGAACATTTTGAATTTGTTGAAATCACTTGCATTACATATTGCTTGCCGTGAACTGCTTTTTGTTAGTATGCTGGATGATATTTTTAACTTTGTAACTTTTAAGATGTTTCTGCTTCATGAATTAATTTTGAAAGCTTAATTCTCAATTTTTTCTGTTACAGGGTAAGGTGGAGTCCTTGAGGGATCGCCTTATGAAGAAAAAGGCGCAAATTGCACAGATGATGCAGAAAACATCAGAAGTGAGGAAAAAGCAGGATGAATTTCAGCACTCTATTTCCTTGGTATGTCAGTAGATGGATCCAAGTTTCTCTAAAATCAGGTGACAAAAGGATGTGTTTAGAAACTGCTGCAAAAGCATGAAGTAGTCTGTGATTAATAAATAAATAAATAAATATATATATATTTTAATATTTATCATGCCTTCCCTGCCTTCTTTGGAGCATGCTAAACGGAGATAAATAGTCAAAATGTGGTTATTTTAACGTTGAATTTGATCTAAAATATTGGTAAAACCATAAGTACAAGATGAACTTGCTTGCTTAGTTTTGGTAACTATGTTTTTCTGCTCTCTAAGAAACCATTAGTTGCCTTTCATCTTTTATGGTTATATAGATAGTACATTAACTTTTTTCTCAGGCAACGAAAAGAAAGCTTGAGTTAAAAGAGGAGCATGAGCTCCAGAATAACCAGATTTTGAGCATGATGAAGCGTATCAGATCTTTAGAACAACAACTTAAGGAAATCCATGAGCAGCATGTGAAAAATACACAGGTTTTCTGTCCATTTAAATTTGTTTACCACCTTTTTCTTCCCCAGTTTTCAGAGTGTTTACAATGTATTCATGCCTTCGCTTAACATGTATTCATGATTGAGTATTACCCTGCTGGTCATTCCTGCTCTCAGTTATTTGGAAGCTGTGTACTTGACAAAGATCCTGGCGATATTGAAGATTCTCTGTTTATATCTGATGGGTTGTGTTCTTTTTCTTTTTAATATAAAATGGATGATGGTCATCAAGTTATCTTTTAGTGAGTTAAAAACAGTGATACAAAACCCTACTATTGTCAGGGGTATGTGGTATATAAAAACTGTGAAACTTCTGGAACTTGTTGTGCCAACCTTTGATTCTGGTTGGCTTCCTTGTACTATGAATAGGAACTTCGTGTATTACAGTGATTTATTGAATATGAAGCTAACAGTCGTCATTGTGCCACTGGCGATGAGGAAGTTAGTACTATTAGTAAGAACATTTTCAGGACTTAAAAACTTCTGGGAAATGCCAAAATAACAATCTTGCTTATACCTTCTGCCCTTGTGATGTTTGAGGTTGGAAGCATTTTAACACTAGTTATCTCTGCAAGGTATTCTTAAGTAACACTTTTATGTCTTGGACTTTTTGTACTGCTGCAGGCTGAAGAATCTGAAATAGAGGAAAAGATAAAGGAATTGCAATATATGGTTGATACTGCTAATTCTGAACTTTCAAGGTTTCAGACATTCATCTTATCATCTAAGTTACCTCTTTTGTCAATATGGTTCTGATTACCTGGGCAATCTATCAAAATGTAGGTTAAAAGAACAAGAGAGTGTGTTATCAGAGACCTTTTTCAAGATTACAGATGAAGGCAGAAAAGTTACTGAAGAGGTATTCAGATCCTTTGTTGACTTTTATATTTGGAGTCCATCCATTTCACATTAAAAAAGCAGTTAGAATCAGTATCAAATGATCTGTAGTTTTCATGTTATTCCTGAATCTGGTTATTGGTGATATATTCATTTGGCTTCCCACTTCATGTCTTTGAGGATTCATGTTAGCCATTAGTCTAATGCAAGGCCTATGAAATGTTCAATCAAGGCCTATGAAATGTTCAATAAGTAATTATTGTCGAAAAAGTTGGGCAGGGCTTGCTGCTCTCGGTTTAGTTATGTCTTCTCTAAACTAAGTTCAGCATAAGTTACTAGCTTAATTTAGTATGATCATACTGTAGTAGTATGCCCAGATGATTAAATTGTTCTCACTGTAGATTGAAGGTTATGGGAAGAAGGAACGTGAAATCCGTGCACACATCCGTGACCTTCAGCAACATAAAACGAACAAGGTTCATTTAATTTTATGTATTTCCAGTTTTTGCTTTTGAATCTGACAATAGATCTTTCTGGGCTTTGCGAGTTCAAATCCAAATGTTTTATGCATTCATGTTCTTTTTCATGACATTGAAATCCCCATGCACAATGGTGATCATGTCATCACTTAGCTATGAAAATATTTGCTTGGCAGGTTACAGCATTTGGAGGAGACAGAGTGATTCAACTATTGCAAGCAATTGAGAGACATCACCAGAGATTCAATAGGCCACCTATTGGTCCTATTGGTGCTCATATCGTAAGTACTTGAAAACCTTACTGGACTTCACTCAATATGGGCACAGCATGAAGAGAAATACATTGTAGCTACCTTACGAAGTGGCAGCCTTGACTTGATGAGACTGCAAAATTTTCAACATTTCTTGAAGTGCTGGCTTTAAAGGAAATGCAGTAGTGTTTTGTTGTGGTAGTTTGCTAGATTTTCAAACAGGGAGGGTTAGAATGTGTGAACCATTTACAACTCCACCTAACAACTTAAGCTTACGGATTGATTGATTTATTGACATAGCTTCGATGGTTGAGACGTTTTGAGTTCAAATGATGCTGCCCTTTTTTTGGTTTCCTGATAGGAGAATTATAGATAACTTAATGGTTTGATATATATGAACTAAATGGAGAAATTAGAACACTCTAATTTATTGAATTCTCTATCTGAATCTTTGACTTGCGTGTTCAATTTGAGACTAAACGTTGCTATTAATCCATAAATGATGTTCATGTGGTCACTAGATTTCTAAGAAACTCAAAACCACTGTGTTGTATTATTCAACTTAACACTAAGGTGTTCCGTTCTTGATTAAAAACTGCAGAGTTTAGCTGATGGTGATACATGGGCTCCTGCTGTTGAAAATGCTATTGGGAAGTTGCTCAATGCGTTTATAGTAACCAATCACAAGGATGCTCTTCTTCTTCGAAGATGTGCCATTGAAGCAAAATACAATAACTTACAGATTATAATATATGACTTTTCCAGACCAAGGTAGTTGGATTATCGTTTTGTTATTTGCGTGCCTGTCTCACCTCCAAATTATTATTCACTTTTGCGTTCCCTCTTCATTGATAGCTCTTACATTTTGTTTTAGGTTATCGATACCTAGCCACATGCGTCCCCAAACAAATAACGCAACAACACTCTCTGTTATTCATTCTGACAATGATACAGTGCTAAATGTTTTAGTTGATCTGGTAATCTATACACATGCTATCATTATTATTGTGATTTTGATTACGAATTGTACAACCTTTTACTTACATTCCACTTATTTCTCCAAGAATTTTACTTTCATGATCAATTTCCTTACATTATCCTTTTTCAGGGAAGTGTTGAGAGACAAGTGCTTGTAGAAGATTATGATGCTGGCAAAGCTGTTGCTTTTGAAAAAAGAATTTCAAATCTAAAGGAGGTTTACACTTTAGATGGATACAAGATGTAAGTTGGGATACATTGTATCTCTTTTGGATTCTGTGATATGTACTTCTTGATGAAATTACGGGTAAGTTTTCATGGGACTGTATGGGGTATGCATGTGGTTTAATTGTATAGGATACAGAATGTAATTGCTTTTATTGGTTGATTTAAGCTAAAATCATCTATAAGCAAGTGGGTAATTTTGTGGTTTATTGGCTTCCTTGTTTATGAAGGTGGAGTATATGTGCTGTTATTGGAAATGGACTGTTTAAAAGCAGCAAATAATTCTTGGCTAAAACCTCTTTCATCTGAGTGGATGTACAGATTATGGTCCTTATCCTCTGAATGTGTATCTACTGCTGAATCTCACTGCTTTCACATCTATTGTTAATATTTCATCCTTCTTAGGTTTTCTCGTGGGTCAGTTCAAACTGTTCTTCCTCCAAACAAGAAACTTAGAACTGGCCGTCTTTGTGCCTCGTACGATAGCCAAATTATGAGACTGGAAGAAGATGCAACATATGTTAGAAATGAATCTGAAGAGTGCAGGAAGAGAAAACGAGATTATGAGTTAAACCTGCAGGATCTTCAACACAATCTAAAGGCTGTGAAGGTTACAGAAGTCCAATTCTTTTTCTTACAAGCTATATGTGTTTAAGACACTTGTCAAACATCTTTCACTTCAACCTTTTTTATGGTTGGACTGTTTCCTTCTCCTTGAGGGCCTGTGTCTGTGTTTTCTGAAAATTGCTAGTTTCTCTGTTAAACTAATACAGGAATTGATGGTGATTATTGATCTTGAGTTACTGCAAGTTGTATTTTAGAAGGCAGCTGCATAGAACCTAAGACCACCATCATTCAAATAAAGTGGGCACATTACCGTCATGTTACAGTTGTTTTCTTGAAGACTATTTCTTTTATCTGTTTTGATGGGACTGCTGCCTAATAACTAGATTGGAGTCCTATTGTGTTTGTTTGACTTGACAAGCATTAGTTGAACACTTTAACACCCATGTGGGTTTAAGAAAATTTTAGTTAATCTGCATTATACATATTATGTTGACAACACGAATCTTGATTAAATTGCTTCTTTTTGGTCGAGAGTTGTTTATGGTGAATCATCTCCATCTTGTTGTTTTAATGTAGGAGAGACGTATGAATGCTGAAAGGGATTTATCTTCTAAGAAGCTGGCACTGCAGGATGTCAAGAGTTCACGCGCTCCAGAACGTAGTTCATCAGCTGTGTCGACTGTTGATGAGCTTCACCAAGAAATTTCTGTTTGTTCTGTGTTCCTTTTTGTTGCCCTCTTTCTCCTTTTTACTTTTGACGATAGCATTATTGTGTAAATCTCCTATCTTTTTGTTCTGTATGTGATGGAAGTGTTTCTTTTCCCTCATGTTCCGATCTTCTTGTTGATGTTGCATAGATCATCCAAGAGAAGATTCAAGAAAAGAACAATTTTCTGGAGATGCTCCGTAGCAGGATAAATGAAGCCGAGGCAAACACCAAGGATCTTAGATTATGTTTCGAGAATTTCTGTGGTATACTAACCATCAAAGTTTTGTTTCATTTAAAAGCATCTCAAACTCTGCTTGCTTTGTTGCCAATTATGTGAAATTTTAATGTAGACTCTGCGAAAGAAGAACTTGAAGTCTTTGAGAAAGCAGAGAGGGAGCTAATGGAGATTGAGAAAGATCTGCAATCTGCTGAAGCGGTCTCCCTACCTTATGTCCATTCTATTCATATGGATATTAACTGTTGAGATTATAACTTGTACTGTTGCAATTTTTCTCAGGAAAAGGCTCACTATGAAAGTATAATGACCAACAAGGTCCTTCATGATATCAAAGTGTCAGAGGCACAATAT
Organism: Erythroxylum fimbriatum; assembly: GCA_026770325.2. Lineage (NCBI taxonomy): Eukaryota > Viridiplantae > Streptophyta > Magnoliopsida > Malpighiales > Erythroxylaceae > Erythroxylum > Erythroxylum fimbriatum. The sequence continues at coordinate 4,780 of JANZLH020000202.1, read as the reverse complement.
CGGGAGCTTGAAGAAAACCGTAAGGTGCAGTTTATGTTTTATAGACAGATATCCAATCTCACTAGTTTGTTCCGACTCCGCATTAAATGTTTTGTGTTAAAGCTTAATTTAAGCAGAAGAATATTCTCATTTTTAAGAATTAAGACTTTTTTTCCCATATCCTGCTTCTAATATACATTTTGTCAAACTTAAGGAGAACTGCAAGAAGGCTTCTATAATATGTCCTGAGGATGAGTTTCTAGCTTTAGGAGGATGGGATGGGAGCGCACCGGAACAACTTAATGCCTTATTAAGTAGGCTGAATAAGAGACTTCAGAATGAGAGCCATAGGTAATGACATGATCTGGATCCTTGCAGCAATAGCACAACTTTCGAATTTCAGATAGTAAATATACTTTCTATAATATGGCAGGTATCCAGAATCAATTGAGGACTTAAGAATGCTGTATGAGTTAATGGAGCGCAAGATTTTAAGAAAGCAACAATCATACAGAGGTTTTCGAGAAAAATTGAAGGTACGTGTTTCAATTTTGCCCCTTTCTGTTCGTTTTTACATTAAAATTTTATTTAGGTTTGACGAATTAATCCAACTGGGATGTGGTATAGCAAAATTTGCAGTTCTCTCAGTAACCTTTCCTGCATTTAGTGCCTACTAACAGAAGTCAAACCTCAACCCTTATAGTTGCAAGGCCAGAAGTTCAATACAGCTCCTAGCAAAGTTACATCTTCATCTTGTACAGATATTATGATCATGACAGAACTTTGGTTTTGATTTTCTTGTTTTACATGGTCTATGGCGGAAATGGCTAGCTGCATATTCTGTGTATGAACCAGCTATGGAAAATGTTAAAAAACACATTAGTGTGACACTAGCTTATTTGGCCCTAGGTCACTCCACTTACTTCCATGATCCTTGAGCTTAGCTGCATGATATATTTAGTCTGACTAAAATTCATCCTTTATATACGCCTTATTTTATGAAGGTCAAAGTGGAGGAAAAGGTTTAGAAAAAGAGGAGAAAAATATTTATGCTTATAAAGCTAAGAAGTTTGTGGTTGAATATAAGTAATTTTGAATGTTTAGAGGTTTGATCTTGATGTGGATGGCTTGGAAGATGAGAAACATGCCAGTAACTTTGTGACCTTGTCTTTGTTCCAATTTTATCTTTCATATGGCAAGAGCAACAACGCTTATGTCAAGTTTTACCTTGACATGGTTCATCAATTTTGTAGCTGTATTCTATGCTTTCTTGTTTAAGCTTTATGATTTATGGTATTAGTTTATCATTGAAAATTTTAAATTGCACATGAAATATTCCATGCTGTAGTTAAAATGTCTGTTATTTTCCTTCAGTTTTGCCGGGAAGCATTGGATTTGCGATGGAGAAAGTTTGAGAGGACCAGAAAGGATATAAAGTGTCAGTTGACTTGGAAGTATGGATTCTGTTGACTCCATTCTTTTGGAGCTTATTCTTAACTATTATTTCAAGCAACTCATTACCCATTACGTATAGCTGTCTAACTATCTTTTTTGCAATAGGTTTAATGATCATCTAGGAAAGAAAGGGATTAGTGGGATGGTCAATGTTGATTATGAAAAAAAGACACTTAGTATAGAGGTAAGTGATTGTTCTGAAATGCTCATCCAAATGCACATATAAATAGCATCTGCTCTAGATTAATGTGCTTACTTTTTTCTTGGGCTACAATAAGCATTTTTTCTGGAAACTCGCTCTTAACCTGCGGCTGTATCTGTTGTGCATTAGGTAACAATGCCCCAAGATGCATCATCCAGCACCGTCCGTGATGCTAGAGGCCTTTCGGGTTTGAACTTTATGCCTTTGTTTCCTTTTTAGATAATTTCAACTTAGGTAAATGCTCCTAAGTGCCGATACATGAGTTGAAAAAAATAAATTAATTGTTGGATTTATCAGTGGTTTATAATTTCATGTAATTTAGGAACTTTATCTTTCTTGCATCAGCATCATCTTGCAAGTTATGCAAGTCTTTGCAAAGATTAATGAAAGATATATTCCGAGTCTCTGACCCAAACCAGGCTTCATAACGCAGAAACCTCATTTATTATTTGTCATTCTTTTGTTTAACTACTTTGCATACATACACATAGGTTGTTGAGAAGATAGGTACATTTCAACAATATTCAGAGTTGCTTATGCCATGATGTTTTATACTTGTTGACTAGGAGGCGAACGTTCTTTCTCAACAATATGCTTTACATTAGCTCTTCATGAGATGGCTGAAGCTCCATTCCGAGCTATGGATGAGTTTGATGTATTTATGGTAAAAAACTTCACTGATACTCACTTAGTCATTTAGAAGATTGGAGTCATCATAATCTAGCTATTTGCTGCATTCCTTCTTCTGTCTGTGTAGATTAATCAAGATGCTGCATATTCTAAGTCTGTTTTTGAATGAAAGGCTGGGTCAGTTTAGGGATTTATTTTTTCATGAGTATGTTTTTTCACCGGTTGGAATGGACCTACAGGATGCAGTTAGCCGGAAAATCAGCTTAGATACTTTACTGGACTTTGCTTTGACACAAGGATCCCAATGGATAATTATCACTCCTCATGATATCAGGTTGCCTCTTTTGCTTCAAATTCCCCTTAAATACGTTATTCAGCAACATTTATACCTGCAATGATTTTATTTTACTATATTTTTATAATTGAAATCTACTCAAGAGTTAACTTGGAGAATAAGCTTGTTCCTATTGTGATGACTTTAAGTTACCTGTGATTGAATAAGAGTGGAGACTAAAATCGTATGTACAGTGTTGAGATCACAATCTAACTTCATGTTTTGTGTATAAACAGTATGGTAAAACAAGGGGACAGAGTAAAGAAGCAACAAATGGCAGCTCCTCGATCTTGACATGTTCTGTGCAACTCTTATATGTATATATTTGTACTTAAAGCAAGCAATATGTGTGTTGAAGTGATTCTAATGATGATAGCTAAAATTGAAAAGGTACTATAGCTTTTATATGAAGCATCCACGATAACCATTGCAACTATAGGTTGCATAGAATAATTTCTAAGATTCTTGCTTTTGCTGCACAACCATTGATAACTTTGTGAGCTTTCATTAATACAATTACTTGTTGAAGTTGTCAATGATTGAAAATCAATACCATGTGTTTTTTTACCAGTTAAGGGTAAAGTTGTGTACTGCTATATCCTTTTAGATTTTGCATATCATTGAGATTTTTAATGGTTATTTAACCCATTCGGTCAATTTATTCATTAAAAGTTTGAATTTTTTTAACTTTTTAGTTTAATTTTTAACTTTTTGGTTTAATTTACTTTAATAATTTTTGTTAAAAACTGGTAAGTTTATTAATTAGTCAGCCAAAATTTTATAACTTAATAAGTTTTTATAAGCTAAAATTAATTAATAAAAATTTATTTAATAAAAATTTTCATTCTTTAATAAATAAAGATAATTTTTAATTATATTTTAAATTTTAAATTTTATTTAATTTTTAACTAATTTTATAAATATGGTTTAACCTTTTATTTTACTAGTTTTATTTTGATTGAAATAGAAAAAATTACAAATTACAAAGTCTAATAATTCAAATGCCCACGTATAAATTGAATTTGAAGGCGTTATGTATTGTCCCAAGAAAGAGTTGGGTGCTATGGTTTTTCGCACGGTTTGAAAATGAAAAGGTTGATGTGGACTTGCCATGAAACATAGTTCCCAAGATTCGTGCACCCACTTGATACCCTATCCAAGTTTTCAAACAGCGAGAAGAAGAAAGCAACCAACGGCTACTTGCTAACGGTCATGTTAAGGTCTCACATCAACTCTCCTACTTCCAATGCACATCTCTGCCCACCTTCTTCCAAATGTACCCAGAAAACGATAAAACAATGTTTATTTATAAATTTATTAATACCTCATTTCCAAAAATATCGGATTGAAACAAAAATCCTCACAACCAAAAATTTAGTACTATTTTAATGTTCAGACACAGAAATCTTAAAGAGAAGGGTAAGAGCCAAGAGGTGTGGGAGCAACAGATAGGAAAGGCAGGTTTAGTCCCTGAACTGAAAGCACTGGTTCTTATTTTCTGACACAAATGTAATGTAAGAGAAAGATTAGCCACATTGAGATAAATATGAATGCAAGAAGAAGCGGAACCAACTAACGCTTAGCAACGACAACCGCCGCCGCCGCCTCAAAGACGATGTCTTTATCTGCGGAGACACCAACGCCGACCCCAATCCCACCATTGAAGAAGAGGGCACCCAGCTGGTCAGACCTTTGGCTCAAAAACACAAAACCCTTGAAGCATGTCGTCTTGGCTATGCAACTCCAGTCTCTCGCTAGCCCCTCACCAACTAAAGACTCTCATACCAAGACTAAAACCCATACCTTAATCTCCAGTCTCGCTAATATCGACCGTACACTTCTTTTAAACGATGATATCCTTCTAAAGATCCTATCTTTGCTACCCAGTTCCCAGAAAAGCCACAACTTTCTCGTTTGTAAGCGTTGGCTTAACCTCCAAGGACGGCTTGTACGGTCCTTGAAGGTGTTAGATTGGGAGTTTCTTGAATCTGGTCGCCTGATTACAAGGTTCCCTAACTTGAACCGAGTGGATTTGATTCGTGGTTGTATTCCTGCTCCTTATGATTCTAGTATTTGGTTAAGCCATAAGGTTCTTTCTATGCCTATTGATTCTGTGGTTTCTGGTTTTGTGCAAAATTGGAGAATTTGCGAGGAAAATTTGCTGCCTGTTGAGATTGTTG
>JANZLH020000199.1:76831-107862 GCA_026770325.2 Erythroxylum fimbriatum | reverse complement strand
CACACCTATTTGGTTTCCAATTTGCTTCACTTGATGGAACATATTGATTATGATATATATGTCTGGTGCCATATATGGCTGTGAGAAGTTGTTTTCTTTGTTGAGAATGGGGCAAATATCAAGCATATACGGGAAACTCTGCCGAAATTTTTAAAAATCTTGTTCACATATGACATTTTAGGTTTTATATGTAGGAAAAGTCATTGGGCAGCAAGCCTATACCTATTCAGCTATTTTTGCACACCCACACAAAAAAACATGATGGTGTCACCTTCATCAACAATCGATGTAGAGAGCTGAATGTAAGTGAAACTAAAACATTTTTAAAATTTCTTAAACATTATACCTTAATTACTAATGTAAGTATTGCTTCGTACTAGGACCAAATACAACAAAACATTCAGCGACAGTCTCAGGAGGAACAACCTGTACACGAGGCTCAGACATATCTTGATGTCGTGGGTGGTAGGGACCGGCGTGGAAGAATATTCGGCCTAGGTTCATTTGCAAACAACTGTTATTCGCGTTCTTCTCTATCCAGTACAGCAGCATCTGCTCGGCCATCGCAAACTTATGAAGTATCCGAGCTCCGGGCCACAGTGGACACATTGAGAAAGCAGATAGTTAATCAACGTATGGAGGAGATAGCTAAGATGAGAGAGAATATGAGGGAGGAGATGAGAGAAAGCATGAGAGAGGAGATGGAGCAGGTATCAAAGATGAAAGAGTCAATGGAGCAGATGGAGCAGGCAGCTAAGATAAGAGAGGAGATGGAGCGCCTTGCTAAGGTCAGAGTAGAGGTAAAGCAGATGACTAAGATGAAAGAGCAAATGGAGCAGATGACTCAACTTAGGCAGGAGATGGAACAGTTAAAGGAGTTGGTTAACAATTCAGAGCATCCACTATCACCACGACATTAGCTTATCATTGTCATTTGTTTTCAACTAAAAAACTTCAGATTATTTAATTGTTAAGTATTTCTTATTAAATTAAGTACTTTATAAGTTGTATTATTAGTTAATGTTTTCTTTAAATAAATTATATTGGCAAATTCATATATTATGAATAAAGAATATTACGTAATATACGTCAATTATATATATACCAAATAATATAATATTATTACGCATTTATAAAAAAACATTGAAATATACAAAGTTTCATGCTTACCGACGGAAATTGTTCCGTCGGTATTTCCGTCTGAAAATGTGTACAGACTTACCGACGGAAATGTTTCCGTCGGTATATTGGGTTACAATTACCAACGGAACACCAACGGAAAATTATCCGTTGCCAGATTTCACCGACGGAAATGTATTTAATCTGTTCCGTCGTTAACATTTTGGCGACAAACAAAAACCGTCATTAGGCCCGTTGCTAAGTTACCGACGGAATATGACGGTCGGTAATTTCAGCTACGACCCGTTTACCGACCGACTTGTTGGCCACCAAATTCCATCGGAGATTTTATTTACCGTCGGAAATCCTCAAATTACAGACGGAATTTTCCATCGGTAATTAGGTTTTTTCTTGTAATGGTTGCAAGGAAAACTTTAGATTACCCAAGTTGCCAACTTGGGCAATTTTTCAAGATTTTTCCTCTTTTTTTTTTTTTACACATCTAGACTTTTCTTCTTAGATCTAGAATTGCCTACAAGGTTCTAGAAATTTGTTGGTGATTTCTAATATATATGTTTTTCTATTTCTTGGTTAAGAAAACTATTAAAAATCTAACCATTAATGGTTCTTCTCCAACAATTAAATTTCTCTTTTTCTAATATTTCGATTTAAAAATTTGTAAATTGTTACTTTTCCCCAATTTTTCATGTCCCGCTTATTTGACCATATGTTTTATAACTCAACTTTTTTAGTTCAAGATTATATAACCTTTAATTAACTTAATTTCTTGAATTCTTAATAACAAAAGGTAATGTGAAGCCTAAGCTGAAATTAATTTATTAAAAATGCAAAAAAATAATTAAAGTTGTCTATATTTATGAGAATATTTTGGATTAGATTTAAATCAAATTAAACTTAATACGTTGTCATTAAATCAACTTTATTCAGATTTCAATGGTTTTTGTAATTTATATAAATATCACCCTCATATACAGCTTTTAAAAGGAGCAAATTTATATTTTAGTAGTTTAATTTATTTTAGTTTTAAAAACTAAAAGACTTATTAAGTTTTATTTTAAACTTTCTTGTAAAAAAAATTAACAAGTTTCAACCTCAAGGATGGTTATAAACACAAGTTCCACGTGGCCAAGTCTTCTTTCTCTGTGTTAGTCGATGTCTTTGTGGAAAATGTTGCCGACAAGTTATCTTTAAAGTGGTCATAAAGGTAAGGTCAAAAAAGTAATATAAACACGCTAAAGTGCCCCCGTACCATTTTTTTTTTCCAAGTCTAGTCTTATTTTTCCCGTCAATGCATGAGGAACATGCCTTTATGAATCCTTACCCAAGTCATGAACTTTAAAGTTATCTTTAAAGTGGTCAAAAAAGTGAGGTCTATCAATATAACTTTATAAGTTTTGTTTTTATATATTTTATAATTTATCTAATTAACTTATTAATAATTTAAATTTAGGTAAATTTCTTAAATTAATTTTAAAACAAAATGCAAACTTAATCACTAAAAATATAAAAAGATATAATTATCTTTAAATAAATTATATAAAAATTAGTTAACTTAATTTTTAAACAATAAGTTCTCTCTTAAAATAAAATGAAAAATTTTTAATTATTTAATCTTACAAAATTTCGGTAATTAGTTGTATAAAATTCTGTTGCAAATGATGGTGATATTGGTTAGTAGTTATGAACACCAAAGCATACTATACTTTGTCTTTTCTTCCCAAACTATTCAAAGTCTTCTTTGTTTCTAGTACTCTACTCTCCAACCAATGCATTAGTTGGAGGGTCTCACACGTTTCAATCATTTCCTGTTTTCTTCTCAAATCTCCGAGTCTTTCTTTCATTTTTTATGGCTTTAACCTATATTAGTGACTTACTTGGCAAAGGGAATCTATTTTCATAGCTTATTTAGAAACCATTAGATTTCCCTTAAATTTCTTAGTACTATATAAAAAAAATTAATAATTGCCTCCTTATATACACACACACACACATATATATAAAGAAAAAAACAAAATATATATTATAAGAAATATATATTATTCTGTTATTAATATAGAATATATGCTGGTAATTTTATATAATTTATGAAATAAACAATTTAAGTAATTATACATATCTGACTATTTTTCAATCAAATTACAACCTTATCTTATTAATCACTTTACAATTTTTTTCAACATGAAATCGCCTAACGACAAAATAAAAAGCCTGAAAAAAATTTTGACCTCCCCATTAGTATGTTTAACTTTCTATATCCTTCTACAGGTTGAGATGCATGTGATGTGCAACTAAGTCTACTCGTAATCAGATTTTTTTTGGTTTATTTTAAAGATTGATAAATATTATTGTGAAAATGTACAAATTAATTTAGTCAAAAATAATATAAACTGTTGACAATTTTGGCTTTCTAGAGCTGAAGAGAATTGGCAAGGGGCCAAAAAAACACTGAAGAAAACAAATTCTGAGGAAAAAATAGAAACAACTGAAATTTAAATGTGAAAACAGGTATAGCCACTTACTTTGTAGGCTGTCTTAGCAGCCAGACAAGGAAAATTAGCACGTTCTATAAGAACAGAACGAACAATTTCCGGATATACTCCCTTGTCAACTTGTGACAACAATAAAATTGTAATTTAAATGCACTGTATATAATAGCAGCCTAAAAACAGAGCAGACGGTACAGACAATAGAGTAAAGAACACGCAAAAAATTAAACTAGCACAAGTTATTAAAATTTTTATCTATGACACTGTTGTGACCGAGCCCATGGAGCCAGGCCCGAGTGTGCCCCAAGAGGTGAGGAGGAGTGCCAGACCAAGAACAGCTTCTATAAAGCTGCAAGGGTATCTTTGGAATGACACATCAGCTAGAGCCACGTCAGGAAATAACCGTCTGCCTACCTGAGAACGCGTGAGAGGATCTTTATAGACCTGTGGTTTGCGGCTAAAGGATTCATTGAAGTTTGTTGAGACTTTGGCTTATTCTCTCCCATCCCATATTCTCTTTATTTCCTCTGTTATTTGCAACTTTTCCTTCATTTTTGATATTGTAATTCCAGACTTTTTATCAATATCAATCCTTTGTTTCCAGTTGTTGCTGCATATTAGATATTTTATATATTGAATCATCACAGACACACACCCCTCTTACTCGACCCATCTACACATAATAAAGACTCATTCTGTTTCCTCAACAGCTCACAAAAGTGATTCCCTGAAAATGAATCTCTCTCTATTTTTCTTACTAATTCTGCTACTGCCTGACCTTGGATGTGGTCTGAGCAGCTTAAATATCTCAAATTGTTGCAAGGAACCACGTGTCAGGTTTCCATTTGGACCTACAGACGAACACGCCAACAGCTATCCTGGCTTTAATTTGTCCTGCTTTGAGAATGATCCGGTGTTGAAGTTGCCAAATCAGGTACAACTCCATGTCAAGAACATCGATTATAAGGCTCAGGAGTTGAGTGTATCCGTCCCAGGTGGCTGCCTTGCAAGATTTGCAAAGGACTTCTCTTTATCCACCTCTCCTTTCGAATTTCAGGAGCCAAACCTGTTAAGCTACACTTTCTTCAATTGCTCAAACTCAAAAGGAGAAATTAGAAGTGATTCTCAAATGAACTCAGTGCGTTGCCTTGGTAGTCCTGGCTATGAAGTTTTTGCTGTTGATGCTGATGCCTATGTCAGTAGCTTGCCCCTGATATCTTGTACCAAGATGTACACAGTCCTTCGAATTCCCAGTGAAATGATCTTCCCTGACAACATGCTTCGTTTGAAGTGGTCCGAGCCAAATTGTGGAGTACTTTGTGAAGCAAGACATAGACGCTGTCAGTTGAAGAACGAGACACTACTGGGAGTTGAATGTGGGGACAAGTTTAGCAGGAAGGAAGGTATGATTTTGTTTCTGGGATGCTACTTTGAGTTTTTCATATCTTTGTAAATTCATGGAAGTAAAGATTTCCTTTAGTAGCACAGAGAAACATTCTTTTTGGTAGAATTTGAACACGTAAAAACCTCTCTAGAACATTTAGGCTGGAAGGAGATATTGAGAAAGCAAATAACTTGGGACACAGAGGAAGATAGTTTCAAATAGCTTACTGATGTAATACTCCTTTTTGCAGGTATAATGAAGAAGTTGAAGATTGCAGGTGAGTTGTGCACAAAATAATCTATTCGTTTAGCTTCGGATATTTTATCTTTCATTCAACTGGCAATACAAGAGCCAGAAAGTAATCATTTTTACTTACTAGAGTGCTGTTGTTGCTTCATCGGCAGGTACAACACTAGTATCTTTTCTGCTGTTACTTATGGCGCTTGCAGTTTTACGGGTATATGGTGCTCACCTGAGAGAAAAGAGAAATCAAGCAAGGATAGATGAGTTCTTGCAAGATTACAGAACTTTCAAGCCCACAAGATACTCTTATATTGATCTGAAAGCGATTACCGATGATTTTAAGGACAAGTTGGGTCAAGGAGCATATGGAGAAGTGTATAAGGGAAGTCTTTCTAAAGAAATTCATGTGGCTGTGAAGATTCTCCACAGTTCTACAGGTAACGGTGAAGAATTCATCAACGAAGTCGGAACGATGGGAAAAGTTCACCATGTTAATGTGGTCCGCCTGGTTGGCTTCTGTGCTGATGGATTTAGAAGAGCCTTGGTGTGTGAGTTCTTACCAAATGAATCGCTAGAGAAATTCATATTCTCAGCTGATGGTCAGGTTCGTTCTCTAAGCTGGGAGAAGCTGCAACGAATCGCTCTCGGCACAGCCAAAGGAATCGAGTATCTTCACCAGGGGTGTGACAAGAGGATCTTACATTTTGATATCAAGCCTTATAATATATTGCTTGACGAGAATTTCACTCCAAAGATTTCTGATTTCGGCCTGGCAAAATTCTGCTCCAAGGATCAAAGTGCTGTCTCCATGACTGCTGCAAGGGGTACAATGGGCTACATTGCACCGGAAGTGTTCTCCAGGAACTTTGGAAACGTGTCCTACAAGTCAGATGTTTATAGTTTTGGAATGTTATTGCTAGAAATAGTCAGCGGAAGGAAAAATGTTGATGTCGACGTGGAAGGCAGAAGCCAAATCTACTTCCCTGAATGGATATACAAGCACTTAGAGCAAGGAGAGGAGCTAAGAATTCGCATTCAGGAAGATGGAGATGCTAACATTGCAAGAAAATTGACAATTATTGGACTATGGTGCATTCAGTGGTACCCGATTGATCGTCCTTCCATGAAAAGTGTTGTTCAAATGTTGGAAGGAGATGGAAGTGATTTGATACTGCCTCCCAATCCCTTTGCCTCCGAGGGTGCCAAGAGAATTGATGCAGCCCTGCCCGGTAGACGTCTGTACCAGGAGTTGGAAGCCATTCATGAAGTAGAATGATCACAGTTCGCTCAAGCAGCGGTTTCCTGGTGCTATGTAAAATATCAGTTGCGTTCATTCGGAAAGTAGATTATATTAACCCCATTCTTATGTTTAGTTGCTTTCATTCGGAAAGTATATTATATTAACCCCATTCTTATGTTTAGCTCCTATTAATCAAGATAAAGGCTACATGTAGGAGGAAACTGTGTTGGGGTGTATATGCTTCTATGTTCAAGGACTCAAGACTGAGTTTGTATTGATAATCAATATTAGAATCTTATGAGTTGGCAGGATTGAAAGATATATATCCACCATATCTGACTTCTCTCGGTTCCTTCATGACATGATAGGTTCTACTGTATTGAAAATTGAATTTAGCTCATGAAATTTACCAAATCATTTTAATTAAGCTTGAAAGAGGCTTGTTTAGCTCAATCAGTCTATAAACTCCCCTTGTTAATCATAAGCAAGAGCGGCTTTACCTGTCAAAGAATTGAACATTAGCAACTAGCCTGCCATTATATTTCTTTGGACAGAGAAACTTGACTTTACAACATATGATCACACAACTTCAGAGATGATTTCCAGCTTTTGGTGAACACTTCTTCCAATCGAATTTATTGGGAACTTTAGAAGCAAAAGGGTATGGAGGCATTGTAAAGTTGCCTCCTCCTTCCAGCATCTGAACAACACTATTCATCGAAGGGCGATCGACCGGATGCCATTAGATGCACCATAGTCCAACAGTTGCCAGTTTCTTTACAATTTCAGCATCCCTGTCCCCATGAATCTCAACACTCAACTCTTTTCCTTCTTCCAAGTGATTGGATATCCATTCTAGGTAGTAGACTTGTGTTGCATCATCATTTATGTTTTTCCTTCCCCCGACCATTTCAAGCAATTACATTCCGTAACTATAAACATCTGACTTGTAGGAGACATTTCCAAAGTTCCTCGAGACCACTTCAGATGCAATGTAGCCCATGGTCCCTCTAGCTGCAGTCATGGATACTACACTTTGATCCTTGGAACACAACTTAGCCAAACCAAAGTCAGAGATCTTCGGGTTGAAGTTTTCGTCAAGCAAAATGTTACGAGGCTTGATGTCGAAATGGAGGATTCTTTGCTCACATCCCTGGTGAAGATATTCAATATCTTTAGCTATGCCAAGAGAAATATTTTGAAGTTTCTCCAAGCCAAGAACATCGCTCTTCCCCTCATGCGAAACTATGAATTTCTGTAGCGAATCATTCGGCTGGAATTCATACACTAGAGCTCTTCTAAACCCATCAGCAAATACTATTTTCATTTGATGAGAGTTTAAAGACGCTTACTATTTCCGTAACGCTTAGCCCAATGTACGAACTAGAACTTGGAATTCTTTCCCATCAGAAATGGGCTGATCCGTCATTAAATTTAATATATGCCTCTGCCTAGAACATAAAATTCAGTTGCATTGTATTACTGATCCTTTTGAATTGGTCTTGGAAACTGACTTTTACATGTTCTCATTTTCACTGCAGATCTGTATTTACTTTGGACCCCATGTCATTGGTTAGACTCATTCTCTTCCTGAGGAACTATAGTCCAGGATGTGTTATTAACTTCTGTTCTTTCTTACTTGCATATATGTTTTCTGGAAAGTGAAGAAAACCCGAATTGAGTCAAGATGCATATGCTAAAATAGGAGGAAAAAGCTCGAGAAAGTTTCGATCTTTAAATGTCACTAACAGGCTCTCTCTATGTTTTTGAAACTCCAAATGCAGAAGGATATTTTCTGCTGAGAACCCTACGTGGGGCGCAATGTATCTTCATTTTCTTGATCTATAGACTATAAATGGCGAAGGAGGCATTTATCGATGTACGATTCCATTGAAGAATTTCTCCAAAGTAACACTCACCTCATGCCAATAAGGTACACTTACTCGGAAGTTTAGAAGATGACCAGTAATTTCCTGGATAAATAGTCAGGGGAGGTTATGGCTCTGTGTACAAAGGTAAGCTCCGAAGTGGCACTCTGGTCGCTCTAAAGATATTAACCAAGGTTAATGCAGATGGACATGAATTCACCAATGAAGTTGCCGCCATAGGAAGGATTCATCATGTTAATGTTGTCCGGCTTATTCTCTTGTATAGGACTTCATGGCCAACGGATCCCTTGACAAGTACATATTCTCTCAAGAAAGTTGTCACTCCTTAACTTGTCAGGACCTGTATGCAATATCTCTGGGAGTAGCTCGTGGTATTAAGTACTTGCATCAAGTTTGTGACATGCAAATGCTGCACTTCGACATCGAACCTCACAACATTCTCCTTGATAAGAACTTCACTCCCAAAGTTTCTGATTTCGGACTCGCTAAACTCTATCGGGCAAAGGATAGTATCGTTCCAAGTACAGCAGCTAGGGGAACACTTGGATACGTAGCACCAGAGATGTTCTATAAAAACATTGGAGGTGTTTCACATAAAGCTGATGTTTACAGTTTTGGGATGCTGCTAATGGAAATGGCTGGGAGAAGGAGGAACTTCACTACAGTAGCGGATCATTCAAGTCAAACTTCTTTCCTTTGTGGGCTTATGAGTTATGATCAAATACACGATGGTAGAGAAATAGAAATCATAGATGCAGCAGAGGAAGCAAAGAATATAGTGCATAAGATGGTTGTTGTGGCTTTATGGTGCATACAAATGAACTCGAACGATCGTCCTCCAATGAACAAAGTTGTAGAGATGCTGGAAGGTGAAGTACAAGGAATTCAATTGCCTCCTAGGCCTTCTTTATATCCTGATGAGACATTGAAGAATGTTAGGGATGATACCAATACAGTATCGGCATCCTGTGCATTAGATGTATCACCAGAATCAACAAGTTTGGCTTTGAGTATGACATAAGCAGGCTTGGAGGTTTGAACTTGGAATCATAGTTGACCAACTAGATTTAAGCAAATGAAACTTTGTGATTGAATCAATGATGTTTCATCCAGTATCGCTACTAAAAGCAGCAATTTTTGTGCCCATTTGACATAAAAACTTTAACTTTTGTATGTATGTTAGGTTTGGGTTATCCGTAATTCTCGAGTATCTTCATCAGGTGTAAAGTTGTACCTGCCTGAACACAATCCTCAAACAACAATGGATTGGAGTAGTTGGTCTGAAGAAGAGGAGATTTTGAGTTGTTTCCCTCATGTAACAAGATTTAATAGGCTGATGGAATTTGATAACAGCATTGCTTTATTTGCTATTGAACAAGGTGTAGATTTCTGTGGATGGTTGGCCTGGAAGGGAAAAGTAGAGATCCTGAGATGACCAGTTCCTCGGGAAGACGACGTATATCCGATTATAGACATGTCGTCACTGCGACTTGTGATCACTTTCTAAGCATCAGCTCCATAATTGACAGATCCAAAAGAGTGTCTGTTTACAAGACAGATCAAAACTAGGAAATCCACAGTAGTTTAGTTCTGTTCTTTTTCCTGTCATAGGCATGTCGTCGCTGCCACTTGTGATCACTTTCCCGGCATGAGCTCCACAGTTGACAGATACAAAAGAGTGTCTGTTTACAAGGCAGATCAAAGCTAGGACATCCATGGTAGTTTTGTTCTGTTCTTTTTCCAATTTGAATTATCTGTAGCCTTTGGTGTTATTGTTGTTCCTTCCATCTTTAATATTTTCTAGTGCTCTTGCAGCAGATTCTGTTAATGATTATGCAATAAATCTAAGGCTTCATGTTCAACTCCTAATCTGTGCTAAAATGGTGCGAAATGCAAGAAAGTTCTTAACTTTATTACAATTGGCAGGAAAAAATGATGATCTTTAATGGAATAGACAAGCAGTTACACTTTTGTACACTTCCTACGTTAAAATTTTACAACTGCTTGTCTTGTCCGTAAAAAGTCTACACAAACCAAAGTACTGAGCTTTAACCAAACGCCGATGGAGTTTGGTCGCATACATAAACTCAATTTATTAGCAACTTTGATTGGTGACAGTGACGATGGTGATAGGCCTTTCCTCTCTTCCCCACGCCGCCAAACTCCTCACGCCGCCCAATAACTGCTCTTCCCGCCATAAGCACTCTTCTTCTACCTTAAAACCTCCGAACACTTTCAGCTCCCTGAAACACCGCCTGAACCACCACATCAATGGCGGCCAACTCCAGGAAGCAATCTCGACCCTTGATCTCATGTCCGGACAAGGGTCCCACCCTGACCTCGTCACTTACTCTCTTCTCCTCAAATCCTGCATTAGGTCTCATAACTTCCGGCTCGGCAAACTCGTCCACGATTACCTGACTCAGTCACAGCTCGAGCCCGACTCGGTCCTGCTCAACTCTTTGATCAGCCTTTACTCAAAATGCGGTGAGTGGGACAGAGCCAGTGAGATATTTGAGGATATGGATGATAAGAGAGACTTGGTTTCATGGAGTGCTTTGATATCTTGTTACGCTAACAATGGATTGGAATTGAAAGCTTTGAGTATGTTCATTGATATGCTTGAATTAGGTTTTTATCCGAATGAATACTGTTACACAGCAGCCATTCGTGCTTGTTCCAACAGAGGGTATATTTCTTTTGGGGAGATAATTTTTGGGTCAGTGATAAAGACTGGATTTTTGGAGTCTGATGTGTGTGTTGGGTGTGCTTTGATTGATATGTTCATAAAGGGGAAGGTTGATTTTGATTCTGCATGTAAGGTGTTTGATAAAATGCCTGAGAGGAATGCGGTCACTTGGACTTTGCTTATAACTAGATTTCAACAATCGGGCTTTCCAAGAGAGGCTATAGATTTGTTTCTGGATATGCTTGTGTGTGGATATGTTCCTGATAGGTTTACTCTAAGTGGAGCTGTTTCTGCTTCTGCTGAACTAGGGCCCTCCTCTCTTGGACAGCAATTGCATTCCTGGATAATAAAAAAGGACTTGACTTTGGATGTCTGTGTAGGGTGTAGTTTGATAGACATGTACGCAAAATGTACATCGGATGGATCCGTAACTAGTTCCAGGAAGGTGTTTGATAGGATGCTAGATCATAATGTCATGTCTTGGACTGCAATTATTTCAGCATATGTGCAGAGTGGAGCAGATAATTGGGGAGCTATAGAGCTCTTCTGTGACATGATTCAGGGACCAGTTAAACCAAACTATTTCACTTTTTCAAGCATCCTTAAAGCGTGTGCAAACTTGTTGAATCCGAGTGCTGGTGAGCACCTATATTCTTATGCTGTGAAAATGGGGTTTGCATCGGTTAACTGTGTGGGGAATTCTCTTATTAGCATGTATGCACAATGCGGTGACCTGGAAAATGCTCGGAAAGCCTTCGACGTTATGTTTGAGAAGAATCTGGTTTCTTATAATACAATTGTTGACGCATATGCTAAGAGTTCAAATCTTGAAGAGGCATTTGATCTAAGTCATGAATTGGAGGATACAGGGATTGAAGCTGATGTTTTCACGTTTGCTAGTCTTTTAAGTGGAGCTTCCAGCATTGGTGCAATTGGCAAGGGTGAGCAGATCCATGCTCGGGTTGTTAAATTGGATCTTAAATCAAACCTTCATATATCAAATGCTTTGATCTCTATGTACTCGAGGTGCGGAGATATAGATGCTGCCTTTCAAGTTTTTAATGAGATAAGAGATCGTAATGTTATATCCTGGACTTCGATGGTCACAGGATTTGCAAAACATGGATTTGCAGCTAGAGCTCTGGAAACATTCTGCCGAATGTCAGAGGCTGGTGTGAGGCCAAATGAGATAACCTACATTGCTGTTTTATCAGCTTGTAGCCATGTGGGATTGATTTCAGAGGGATGGAAGCACTTCGAGTCAATGACTAGAGATCACGGGATTGTCCCTAGAATGGAGCACTATGCATGTATGGTTGATTTATTAGGCAGATCAGGACATCTAGACGAAGCTATGGAGTTTATTAACTCAATGCCCTTCAAGGCCGATGTTCTGGTCCTCCGTACATTTCTGGGAGCCTGCAGAGTTCATCGAAACAGAGACCTCGGGATGCAGGCAGCTAAGATGATTCTTGAACAAGACCCTAATGATCCAGCAGCATATGTTTTATTATCAAACTTGTATGCTTCAGTTGGTCAATGGGGTGATGTAGCAGATATCAGAAAAAGCATGCAAGAGATGAATTTGATTAAAGAAGCAGGTTGTAGCTGGATGGAGGTGGACGACAAAGTCCACAGATTCTATGTTGCAGATACTGCACACCCGAGAGCTGTGGAAATCTACAGAGAATTAGATCAGTTGGTTCTTGAAATAAAGGAACTGGGTTATGTTCCTGACATAGATCTTGTTCTTCATGAGGTCGAGGAGGAACATAAGGAGCTTTACTTATTCCAACACAGTGAGAAAATTGCTGTTGCATTTGGCCTAATCAGTACAGGCAGATCGAAACCGATAAGGGTTTTCAAAAACCTTCGTGTCTGTGGAGATTGCCACACTGCAATGAAGTACATTTCAATGGCTCGGGGGAGAGAAATAGTGTTAAGGGATTCCAATCGATTTCACCATTTCAAGGATGGAGCTTGCTCCTGCAATGATTACTGGTGAACTTTATCTTAATTCCTGCTGATTACTGAAAGACGGTATAGTTTTTGCATCATTCAGTTTGTAGTCAGGATTGGCATCAGGCATTGTATAGCTCCTGGCAATTAGAACATCGTTAACATTTCTCCTGTCTACAGCGCAAGTTCTGACAAAAGATATATATACCAGAAGAATTTACTGATGTTTCTGCTTCCAAAATGATGAAACTATGAATAACTAAACCTTTAGTTACTAATATCAAGTTTTTAATTTTCGAAAACATGTGCTAGAAGCTGCTTGGAATCCATAAATCCACTGGTTTAAAGACTGCAAATTCTTCTTCCTGACTCAGGACTCAGGAGGAAGAATTTCGAGTTTCTTTCCTGATATGATTATGTTCATTGCTGCAGTTGCATGGAAAGCTATAATATCAATTTCTGTCCTGACAAACCTGATATGATTTTCTTTCTCATTAATCTCATGATGAGAGAAGCTATGGTTTATGGTTAGGTTCTTAATATAATTTATGATCAAAATTGCAATTCTGAGGAATAACTTACTTTGGCATGACTTGTCTTCTTCGTCCAATTCTAAACAGAACAACTTCCCAGGGCGGGGAAAGTTGACAGGGACTTTCTTCTAAAATGGAAACTGATAGGTTCTTCTCCTTCTGCATATGATTTAAGTCCTGGAAAAAGGTTTTGGTATGTTCAGAAGTTGGTTCAAGGGACCTAATCAAAGTGATGTGATGTTCAATAATGGCAATCTTAGTGAAGAGACCACTCGACTTAAAAACACTCCTTGGCAAAGCCATGCAAGAATCTACAAAACAATAGTATCCTAATTCCATGGCATTATCTTCATCTTCAACATTGTCAAGGCCAAAATTTAATTTAAAATTTAATTAAACTTAAAAAAATATCTGAACAAATTTTTAAAATTTTTTTATAGCAATTTAGCATCAAATTAATCAAATAAAAATTAATAGATTTAAGTTTGTTTTTTGTCAAACTCAAGTTTAATTTAAAGTGGTTATTAAAAAATATATAATTTTATTTATTAATAGAATAATATTTTTTAACAGAGATAAAAATGAAATAAACACACACAAAATTAGGAATAAGATCGATTTTTTTGTTTTTTTGCTTGAATTATGGCATTAGTAAAAAAATTAAGAAATAAGTCTTGAATGGTTCTCCAACTGAACGCTATAACGAACATGTACATGACATGCAAAGCTTTCACTGGCCATTCCCATCTTTCCTGCTCACTTCACAGCATTCCATTGTTCTTACCAGACGATCTCACCTTAAATCACACCTCTTTCTTTTATCGTTTTCTTTTTCCATAGAAAGATACTATCTTTATCTCCATTCTTCTTTGTTCCTCTCTGTTTTCCTGTTTTTTTCTCATCACATCTCACGGTTCCTTTCTGAACTACAGGTCCTGCTCAATAGCTTATAGGGAAGCCATTTTTGGAGACAATAGCTAGCGCATTGAGGCCTGGAGGGGTCCTCTCAAACATGGCGGAAAGTATCTGGCTTCATACACATCTTATAGATGGTCTGATCTCTGTCTGCATAGACACGTTCAAAGGTCCCGTGTGTTATGCCTGGCCAACCGTCCCCACATGTCCAAGGTGATGAGGGTCTAAAGTTGTTCGTATTTCTTTTCTACAACTTCTAAATTCTCTTCCAAGTTCTTGAGTGACTTCTCTACCTTGAAGTCTGCGAGGCAGTCTAATTTTCTATGTTACTTTGAGACAATTCTTTACTTATGGCCTGATTCCTTACCTGTGCAGTGGTATTATAGGATTTTTATTCTGCTCAAAAGAGGGATCACCTGTTGACTTTCTGTATCCTGTGAATCCTCTTGAGAAGGTAGAAGGAGCTATCATTCATAAAAGAGATCTCAGGCTCTATAATTCAGAGGTAATTACTTGTTTGCTCATCAGTTTCCTGTTTTCTTGGTGATATCTCTAACGTTCAGGATGCTTGTTAAGTTGAACGACATGACCTGCAGTTTTTTAGTATGCTTTCTCGACCTCGTTTAAGACATTTAAGTCGTTAGTTCCTGTCTGAAAGATTTTACTCATTAAACTGTTAACTCAGTTCTCGTGTTTTCCTGAACAAATTCACTCTGCTTCCTTTGTGTCGCCAAAATTTTTAAAGAGGGAAGTGAAGTCTCTGTGATTCCAACAGAAATGAAGTGGAAGAAGCAAATTCTAAAATCAACGACATATGTTTATCAATCATGGCTCGCTGCGAAGCCATAAGCCCGTGTTATACTTATCAGGAAGAGAATGGATCGTACCAAGAAAAATGAGATGGACAATCTTGCTTTTTGTCTCAACTTTCTTTCCTCCTACATTTAGGGAACTGGTAGTAAGATGCAAGTTCACTACGTTATCTTGATGTTCATGCAGAACTTTCAATTGAAAGGAATTGTATTCATTGCTTCATTGTCCAAATTACCTTCCAAGTTCCAATCAACCTTGTAAAAGTTGAAAAAAACAATACAACATTTGACAATATACACAAACACATACTATATCCTCCAGATCTACTGCACCCCACCAAACTGGCCTAGCTACTAATCGCAATGTTCCAGCTTCAACCTTTCTTTCCCTTTAAAACGAAAGAGCTTCTTCACTTTCCACTTAGTGCACATATCACAATTGATAATACAGTCAATCCTGCCTATCGTTCATCAGCCGTAAAATCAGGTTCTGCTGGTTTCTGAGGAAGCATAGGCGGCACTCTGTCAGCCATTCTTACCTTGCATGTTCTGCTACGTCGCAGACCACGTAGAGCGTTGGCAGCAAAGCGAGAGGCATATATAGTAGCACCTAAACTTGGTGTGCTTCCACTTGCATTCGCCTTGGCTAATGCATCTTGCAGCCTGTTCTCTTCTTGCCTGAGAGATTCTTCCAGCTTCTTTTTACTGTATCGCCGCCATGCAGCTTGGATAAAACAGGCTGCCCATGTCCTCCATTGCTGAGAGTAAAACCTGAACGTGTGACGGAGTTGTTTGCTGTGGAGCCGCCGGAACTGGGAAGCAACAAACTTCAGGTCATCAGCCATTAAAGCAAAAGCTTCAACTTCCGAAAGGGTCTGCACAGTTCGGGTTGAGATGGGAAGGTTTGATGACGAATGGGGGTCTAGAGCCCATGTCAGAAGTTCTTCACCACAGAAGTCACCAGCCTTGAGGTACTCAGAGTTGAAGAAACCAGTTCTTCCACCATTAGTGGTTGTCGTCAACAATTTGCCTCGCATGATGAAGAGCATCTCGTCCACTGGATCGCCCTCACGAACAACATAGCTTTCCTCTGTGTAGAGTGCTGGTTTCAGACGGTCACACATAGCATCTAACAGTTGGTCATCCATTTTCTCAAACATTGGCACCTTCAAATGCATCCAGAAAACACAGAGTTAGTTGATGACATACAGATTACAAAAGAAAGCACCCCAAGTGATCAGAAAATTGCAGAAGATGGTAGAACTCACTCTCATGAGTAGAGCCAAACAGAGATGGCGTTTTATGTCCCTTCTAAGGTCCTTAGGAAGATTATGAACCAGAGTTTCTTCATCAACACCTCTGGTCTCCTGCCACTTATATTGTTCATATCGCCTGATCCGTTCCCTCAAATTCTCAGGAAGCAAACGGTGAGACATCCACTGCTCAGCATCTCGCCTTTTAACTCTCATTTCCTCTAGTCTTGTAGTAGTGGACTGCAAATACGTCTGTTCAAAGCAACATTGGCTCATCACACTTAATATCCAATGAAATTCAAGTATTTTAGCCTAACAATGCAAGAATTACATGAAGTTCATTGAAAACCAATCAAGAATCATGTCTCGACGAGCAAAAGATGCACGAGTACCAGAAAGATTAAAGAAAGCAGGTATGTGAAACATCAACAATGAAGAACACCAGATGCAAATGCTGCCACCATCAAAGTATTGGTTTCAGCAGAACTTTAATATTAGACATCCACAAACCAGAAGTCCAATGACATCAAATGGAAACTTATGTCCACAAATGAGCATGTGACCGTAAAAATCAGCTCATGACCAGCACTTGCAATAAAACAACAGACCTTACAACGAAAGGTGTATGGAATACCAAGATTCTGATTATATTCTAAAAACCATAATTGCATAAAGGACTGGAAATAGAAGTTATCAGCACCAACCTGCATATTTCCAATAAGAAACGAGAACAGGACCAAAC
This sequence comes from Erythroxylum fimbriatum, assembly GCA_026770325.2. Taxonomy (NCBI): domain Eukaryota; kingdom Viridiplantae; phylum Streptophyta; class Magnoliopsida; order Malpighiales; family Erythroxylaceae; genus Erythroxylum; species Erythroxylum fimbriatum. Next base: position 90,577 of record JANZLH020000199.1, on the reverse strand, counting down.
CAGAGATAGAAATGAAAACTGCAAAGCATATTTCCCAGACATAGGTACTTGTACCAAGGTTTTGGCCAAGAGAACTGCAAAAAAATGCATCAAACATAAGGCACCACACATTACGTTTGTAAGTTGATGGAAAACTGCAAAATGTTGTACCTCAGATTTCGCAAGCCCCACCAAAAACAGTAAAAGAACTTTTTCGGAAAATCAGTAGAAGCTACAACACCAGACTTGAGAGCGTCGAGGAATATTCCGAATTCGAAAACCTGTTTATCAGACTGTATTGGGCAATAGTCATTAAGGAATGTCTTATTCCCTACTTCACCACCACAATATAGAGTATTCCTGTTACATCCAGTTTTCCAACAGGCATCTTTCCAGCAAGAAGTTTGTCTCTCAATGGAAAACAAGTACCAATAGGCTCCAAATACCTGAAATCAGAAATTGACAATAATCATCTAAACATTTGTACTAAAGCCAGAAACAGCATTTCTGTGAAAAATATCTTCTGTTCATGCAAACTAACAAGGGAAGCTAATAGTGCATGCTTAATTTATTGAAATTTAAATAGAAACTTATCTATTAATACTATTGCAATCACAGTGACAATCTTTTAAGTAAAAACTCTTTGCATAATGAAAAGCAGTCTCCGTTGATGAAGCACACAAAACATATGCTTATCATGCAAATGCAGATAAAGGAAGAGTATAGGAATATACAGGAATAAATTAGAGAATAGAATCAATGGAATGGAAAGATGAAAATTCTCCTGAAACCCAATGCCAAGGAATCCTGTTCCGAATCACTGAGGCATCGGCATATAGCAATAATGTATATCTTTCCATTATCTATGAAAATAAGCATTGTTATAGCAGCAAAAACTTACATGACTAGCTACCATGTAAAGAAACAGATTGAATGCAGCTCCAGCCCAGGCTGTTTCTGTAAGTATTCCAGAAGTTCTTGTAACTTCCTTGTACAACGGGTAAATCCGTATGACCCTTGGCAAATACTGGAAGAGGACAACAAATTTCAGCAAGTTCTTTGTATTCAAAGATCTCGAGCCCCTCATCTTTGGGATGATTATTAGAATCACCACCTGCGTGTAAACCATGAAGTTAAGATTCCAGATATAGTATCAAACCCCAAAATACCATGATGTCTATTTCCAAATCACCCCTATTCTATCTACATAAAATGTTAACTCAGATGCTTCAAGAATGTCCAACCATTTCCACAATTAAAATCCTAGAGTTGAAATGTCATCAGTACTAAACATAACTATTTAAAGTTGGTAATTGTCCTGAGTCTTTGGACCATATGAACAATGTTGAATACAACACAATGCACAAAGTGTAACTAAATAGGAAGCTTATTCCAGGAAACATGATGGCCCGACAATGCTAGGAAAGATTCACTTGTATGCCAAACAGAATCTATAGGCTACACTTCACCTGTGGGAGAGGAAGGACTGCAAGAATGTCGATCAAGAAATACGATGACAGATATCTCTTTGCTATTGCCCATGCATCTTCAACAAGCACTCCCCTTCCAAAAACTCGAGACGAAGGAGCAATAAAACCAGTGCGAAATTGAAAAATAATGTGAAGTATATAGAAGACATCAGTGAATGAACGCAAAACGCTGGCAGTAACCTCCATTTTCTCATCCAAGCTAAGGCACTTCTTGTCATCATCAATAACAGGAACATAAAAGAACAAGGGATCTAGTGAAACTGCAACCAGACATGACAATACAAATATCTTATTCCACTTTTGAAGGAAAGGGCCCTGTGGATCAAGAATTTTTATTCTGGAACTTGAGCTTTTATCAGCAGAATTGCCAAAGGAATATGACTTCAAAGATTTTCTGATCCTTTTAATTCTTTCAGAACCAGACTCCAATCTTCTGTGAAACTTTTCAGAAACTGAGCTTATAGTCTTTCTAAATTTTCCTGAATATAACACATGACTGTCAGAGTACTGTCCATCTACACTTTTTTCCGAATTCCAATCCTGAAACCTGAAACAACATCAATGTAAGAAGTCAAGTGTATAACATTTCAACTTAAGAAAACACAATCTTATAACAAGTTAAAATGAAGCAAACTCACGTATCAGAAACATCCTAAACACCAACTATCAGATTCAAATAAGAATGAATACACAGTGGCAATGAGAGAACATAGCAATCCCAGAAAACAAAAAAGAAAACGAACCTCACAGACTTGTCCCGAGGATAATTCATAACTGAACTTCGTTTAATGTTATCAACAAAACCCGACAAATCTCTTCAAGAACTTCGAACAAAGCATCACATACGAACTCCTGCAAACGTTAGAAAAATCCTCGTTTAAACCCGACAACAGACGCAACGAAACGAAGCACAAGTTGGAAACATCCCAATCCATGAATAAAGTTCACAAACACTCACTAACAGCAAGGGCGACGAAGACCCAGAAACAGATTGCAAAGAATGAAGAGTTGAAACATCGCAGTTTCAAATCCCTTGGAAAACTTCCATTTCCATAGCCCCGCATCCCAAAAAAGGAAACTTTTACGGGAGAAACTGAACAAAAATGGAAACTTTAAAACATGCTAGATTCCCGGAAAATCTAAAAACGGAATCCGAAAACCGCCTCATCACCGGTTTCCTTCTCAACTCACGACGCAATTACTATCCCAACAAAAAATCGACTCAAAACAAAAAAAAAAAACTAAGAATATAAACATGGTAAAGACCAGAAATTGAATTCAGCAGAAGAATCAACTCAAATAGCAAAAAGATCAAACGGGTTGACAGTAACTTACTTGAAAATAAGAAATCAGATTACAAAAAATAAAAAGAAAGAAGAACTTGAGGACTCCTCCCAATTTGGTTGGTGCCAAGAAAGTATCAAAGACACTTCCTTTCTCTTCACTTTTCAACGTCAGCTTCTTGTTAGTGAGTTATTAGATTATTGTCTGAAAGAGAGAAAAAGAGAGAGAGTACACACACTACTGAAATGTCTAGGAAACATCGAGGTCAAATGGTCAACAACAACAGTGTTCTCTGTAATAAAAAAGATAAAATTTCTAAGAAAATAGAGAAAAAAAACCAAACTTTAGTAGGTAACACTGTACATAGAAAGCATTCCTCTTGACGAAGAAGGTCAAGAATTGATGTATGACCGGTTTTACCGGTTACGCAAAACATTCAACTTGTTTTTTGTCCAACTCCTTTTGTTCTTACATAATGTTTTCTTAATGTAATAAAATGATTTCCTATGACTTATGAAATCAACCATGCATAGTGACAGATATTCCAAGGTGCTGACAGCTGAATAGTCTGTTAGGTGAGTCGGACTAATTTGACCTAAAAGTAACCAACTTGGTTTAAATTGACCAAAATCTGAGTTGAATTTGATTTTTTTTATTTTTAAACTTTAAATCGGCTCTTTGTCTAACCTAAAATTTAAAAAATTTAATCAAATAATTTTATTTTTAATTTAAATTAAAAATATTCGAGTCGGACTTGAATATAATCAAGGTTGGGTTTAAGTTCGAACAGCATGGCTCAAATCTAATTAGACTTCAACATCCAACCTTAGACTAGTCAAATCATCATCACACATTCAGTCTGAAGTCTCGTAATAAAGTAAGACTTAGAGATGTTTAATACTACCCAGTTTAGACTAGCCAAATGTCATCTCTAATTGAGAGTTTGACATGTTTTCGTAAATTTAAATGTTGACAAATAGAAATTAAATTTTAAAAATAAGATTTAAATTAAATTAAATTATTAATTACAATTTATAAAAATAAGTAGACACTCTCGTGCCAAATATATAAAAAAAATACTTATTTATATAATTACAACATATAATATTAAAGGGAAAAATTAATTAATAATAGATTATGCTAAATTTATAAACTTTAATCCTATTAAATTTATTAATTAACTTTTTATATTTAATAATTTATTACATACATATTAAAAACAATAATTGTAAATTTTATTGTTTAAAAAAAGATTATATACTCCAAACAAAGGAACAATATTAAATATTTTATCCAATAAATAGAGAGAGACAACAATATTTTCCAATAGATTCTATGCAGTCCACGTGGCCAGTGGCAATTGGGGGCTTCAGATCAAACTACACTAAAGTAGATTCAGGAAGTGCGCCACGTCGCCACTTCTATTCGGTGCACACGCACCCACACTATCAATGTCTTCTTCCTCTTCTTTCTCTTCCTCTCCTTCCTCTCCTTCTTCAGCTTCCTATATATATAGGAAATAGCAAAATGGAGAATTGCTATAAGATTCTCTAGGGTTTCAGATTCTGTTCTATTTAGCTTGAAGCTTTATCGTTAGTAATGTTGAATCTCAGATTCGGATCCTTACCTTTCTATTCTTGACACCGATCCGACTACTTTCGGAGCTATCGTTGGCTTTTCTTATTTTTCGATCCGTGGTCTGTCTTTTTAGCTATTCCTTTTGTTTGTTATCTTTTTCGGGTGTGGTTTGTGTGAGCCTCCATGAGTCGACTAAATTAAGGGTATGAATTTTCTATTCCTGCTGTGCTATTAATTGTAACCTTTTTTTTTCTTTGATCAAATTTGGGTTTTGTTTCTGATCCTTAGATTACACCTTAAGTAGCTGTGGGACGAGAAAGCGTGAAATGAATTAACTCTGAAGAAGTTTTCCCAAATAAATTTATCTGGGTTTTGTGCTTTTTGTACGTATGTATGCTTGTATGATTGTTATGAATGCTTGAACGTGGTTTAGTTCTTTTTGGTTTTGATTTCTGCGGTCATTTTCGAAGGAATTTGAGAATATTTGGTGCTTTAATTATATAAAGTTTCTGCATTTCATTCCAAAAACTTTTTTCTTTTCCTTTTTGGGCTATTATAACTTATTTGTTCCTCTTTATTCGAGACCAGAAAAGTCGAATCTTTCTTTTTCGTGAGTTCTAATTCGCCAAATGGAACATTCTTTGGTTAATGATTGAGGACTTCGGATTTGTTTGCCGCTTTAAAAATATTGGGGTTATGAGGTCTAGAGTTTGTAATGATGTTGCACTTTCTTTTCTCTGTCAGACTCGGAGATCTTCCGGTGCAGACCAGATTGATCTATTTTAGATGGTATGCAACAGCTGCTTGAGGATTGCGATCGCGCAAGTTTGTGTACTCTCAAAACCAATTGTTCAATTACGCAACGCCAGAAAGAGTTTGCATGTTGGTCTCAGCTTAGGTCATAGTTGGGATCGTAGATTTTTGAGGGGCATAAGTATGATGGTTGATTCAAGTTCAGCTGCAAATCGTGGACCGATTGCTGATGTGTTCAAAGAGAAAAATGAAGATGGTGGATATGTTAGTGGAGGATGGAAAAGGTGATAATGAGTTGGAATTTTCAAACTATCTCATCGAATTATGTTAAACTTCAGTCACACTAGTAATCTGTCTCTCGGATTAAAATTGGCATTAAGATGTATCAAAGCCATTCTTAATGGTTCTTATTCATTTTACAGTGAAGATGGAAAACTGAGCTGTGGATATGCAAGTTTCCGGGGAAAGAGAGTAACCATGGAGGACTTTTATGATATTAGAAATGCCAAGATTAATGGCCGAACAGTTTACATGTTTGGTATCTTTGACGGTTAGATTCTACATCATATATTTCCAGAGGGAATATTATCAATTCTATTGCTCTTGTTTATTGTATGATTGAAGTGGTTAAAAGTTTCCATCCTATGAACAATACAAGAATGCCTACTGATGCATGATATCTTCCATCTCAACTGTGTTCCTCTTAATTAGACTGAATAATGCCCATGGTAAATATGGTCTTTTCATGTTTATAACTGAACAAGTGGAACGAGTTTGCATAAGTTGAAGGCACTTATCGATGTTAACTCTTACATGACAACGATCCTGACTAACTGGGCAATTGGCTCCATAGTACTTGAGTTATCACCTCACTTTAGTTGACATAAACCTTACAAAAGATAGAGGGAAATCTGCTGCTTGTGGCATCATTCCGAAAATTGTGATACTCGGATAATATTTGGTCTTATATCTCATAACTTTTTTCTTAAATTCCCATGATTGTATTTCATTTCTTATCTATAGTAATGTTAATTATCCCAACTTGCTAAACACATTTTTGGCATAGGAGGTGAGGTGTGAAGTAATGCTTTTTCTTGCTTCATTCTTTTTCTTCTTTTCCTGTGTCTATGGGAAAGTAATAGGTGGGGTGGACTATTTCGCTCCACTTTTAACATTTACAAGATGTTTCATAATCATCACAGGTCATGGTGGTTCACGCGCTGCTGAGTATTTGAAGGAGCACCTATTTGAGAATCTGTTAAAGCATCCACAATTTACAGCAGACCCCAAATTGGCTATAAGTGCGTTCAATTATTTTGCTTACTTTCCATTGTTTTCCACTTATTTCCTATGACGAAATTGCAGCATAAGCTATTGATTTTTTAACTAATTAAGCTGTATTCTGTTTATGGGGAACTAATTTCCCTCTATCTATCAATGCAGGTGAAACATATAAAAAAACAGATGCTGATTTCTTAGACTCTGAAAAAGATACCTACCGTGATGATGGCTCTACTGCTTCAACGGCAGTGTTAGTTGGTAACCATCTATATGTTGCCAATGTTGGAGACTCACGAACTATAGTATCAAAGGCTGGAAGAGGTATTATTAGCAATTTAGAACAATTTCCTCTAGTGGACAGGAAATTTTCTAGCTCTTAAGAAAAATGCTTCTTTTTGCTCCCCCTTAGCATCACTGAGTTTAATGTTATAGTATGTAGGCAATGAGTTCTTGTTATTCTCATTTTGTTCCTAATTGGGCCAGTGGGAAGGTCAAATTGTTCTGTAGCACTGCACTCCTTAGGGGATCAGAAAGCGTTGTTAAGACACTGGGACTTTTTAAGAATTTCAGTGGGATGCTGAAACAGTAAGAATCAGTTGAAATAGGTATATGTACATAATATCAACTGACCAAATAACCGTCAATTTTTTGGGGGTACAGTGCACTTAGTTTAAGGCTTCATCTAATTTATTTTACTAAATTGGTGGTACTTGCAATTATTAATTGTCATCTTGCAGTTCAACAGACTTGAGTTTTGTAAAGCTGACATGGAGCCTCATAATCTCATTTCCCTTCCTTCTTTTCCTGCACAGCTATTCCTCTCTCAGAGGATCATAAACCAAATAGAAGTGACGAGCGGAAGAGAATTGAAAGTGCTGGGGGTGTAGTAATGTGGGCAGGTAAATTGGTTTAAATTATGGCGAGATCTGTTGGCTGTGATTTCAAGCATTTTGCTAAAAATCAGCTGATCTATTGGCAATGGTTGATTCCTCCTTTTGATATGGCCATGATTTATTGTTTTATTCTGAATTATTTTGAAGAAGTTTGATTGGTTAAAGAAGAAAGCTTTTGCAGTTTGTGAGCCATTCATCATCTAACTGTGTTAAGTTTTTGACAGGATGAATATGGAATGAGACCAGGGATTAGCTAACTGATGCTTGTTAAGGCTTTCTTACTGCTTGGTTATCTCATGCACATATAGACATGCCTGCTAATAATTTGGATAAGCATGATAATTAGGCAAAAACGGTATGGAACTCCCTACCCAGTTTCGAAACTGATGACCGTGAGAAGCCCATACTTAGCTGTGACCCTATGTATGCTGCTCCAATTGGAGCGTCAGAACTGCTTAATCCCATTAGATAGTGTTGAACCACCAGCTTGTAAAAGATCGTTCTATGTTGAAGTTTCTGAATTCTATGTTCGAGAAGAAAAATTTAGGCCTTTGATAACATCTCCAATAACTGCATGCTGGAGTGGAAAGGGATTTAGGGTATTTCATTTGGTTTCTTCCATGACATGTGCTTGAGATTTTGATAAATTCGTAACTAGGTGCTGAAGTCAAAATGATAAATTCTTGTTCGACCATCTTATCAGGCACCTGGAGAGTAGGAGGTGTATTAGCTATGTCCCGTGCTTTTGGTAACCGGATGTTGAAGCAATTTGTTGTTGCTGAACCTGAGATTCAGGTAATTTTGATAGGTGTTGAAAACACTGTATGTATTGCACAGGCTACTGTTTTGTTATGAAAAACTATCCTTGTGTCTAAAGTGATAGTCTTTTCTTGTTATGGCAGGATCAAGTCGTAGATGAAGAATTCGAGTTGCTTGTTCTAGCAAGTGATGGATTATGGGATGTAGTACCCAATGAGGTATCGTTCTCTCTCTCTCTGATCTTTACATTAAGTTAAGCACTTCGCATCCGCCTATCATCGTGGCATACATACACTTGAGTACACCAGTTTCACTATACAAAGATGAGACTTCTTGTCTTTATTTTGCTTGAGCATAACTTCCCCAAGTTTTCCTTCCCACCACCTAACACGTAACATGGCCAGGATGCTGTCTCGCTTGCCCAAACTGAAGAAGACCCCGAAGCAGCTGCTAGAAAATTAACAGAGGTAGCTTTCACCCGTGGTAGTGCTGATAACATAACATGCATTGTGGTGAAGTTCCACAAGAACAAGATGGATGCAACCAATTCCCCACGTAATTAGTTTCAGTATTTACGTCGCACGTGTGGATTCGTACAAGAATTTAGCTGATCTAATGCCAGAATCCGTACATGCATGATCGAAGAATGTGCATATGTTGAGGAGCCAATTTGTTTATTCATCGTTTTCTTTCTTGATTTGCTATTGTATCAATAACGTGGACATACATACATACGCTTGTCTGTTTCTTTTCTTCTTCTTCTTCCAAAGTTGTCCATATTTCCTCTGCAAATAAATGGATTGTGGATTCTCTATACTCTTCTCATAATATGACATGAAATGTGAAGGTGAATTTCGCAAAGTCCTTACTGGAGTTGCCAGATATGCTTTCTTCTATCGTTTTAGCTGACTTATTATGCATTAGTTCTACTATTTGCCTAGGAGATACTGAACTAGCACTACAATGAAGGTGTTTCTGTAAGAAGTTAAGTTCAGATAAAGGAAAAGAAACAGCTTATGTTTTTCATAGTAGAGTTTTGTCCTGAGTTCTTGCAGAGCATAATAACCAGAATAGGATGTTCTTACGCAGACTACTATGTCTTTAAGAGTGCATAGACTTTCGGACACGATGAGCTAATAAATGCTCAGTACCATGATTCTCTTGACATGGTCGAACTGCAACTGTTACAGCCGCATTACCATATAAACTTTCCGTCGGTCTGAATTCTGGGGTCGTCAAGAAGGAAATCTTCAACTGAAACATTTTAAGTGGAGAACAGGTTCACATTACGTTGGAAACAGGTGATAAAGGTCAGAGGAAAAGCATGAGCACTTACCAATGTCATTTTCTGGTGGAGATGGAGCAATACTTGTGCCAGGGTTTGAGTAGTCAGCTTCTTTTCCATGGTCTGCTACAAATTTGGAAAATGGAAGACAATAACTTTGTGTTTGATTCTTCTCAAAAAAAATAACTTTGTGTTTGATTCAATCGCATTCTATTTCGGTTAAACTTGATTTAGTACGAGTGTGGCAAATATTTTGAACCTGATTAATTACGTTAAGCTCTTTTAGGTCCATTTAATCTAACGAATTAAATTGAGTTTAAGTTGATTCGAACTAAAGATTGGGATTTGATACTTGATTTTAACTAGATTCGAACTGAAGATTAGATCTTAATAAAAATTTAGGGCTCATTTCCAGTTGATTAAATCTTCATTTATATCAAATAAGTGAAACAAAGTAATGATTAGGAGTAGCATCTGACCTCCCAAGTCCACCAAGTCTGGATTTAGATCTGAAAAACTCAGGTTCCAAGGTATTGGGAGAGACATCCGATCCAAAGTCTCTTTGAAAGTATCAGTTCGATAGTCTGATGAAACCTGAAGTTCTTGTACATCTGAGGTATGTACTACGTTTGTGTTCTGTGGTGATGTATGCACAGTTGATGAATACTGGAAAGTTGGTGGGATTATCTCTGCCATGCATCTGTTCAATCCCAAACGGCAGCTCAGTAAACTCTCGTATGGATATAACACGAAAATGTCTGTCGTGCATCAGACTCCGACAGGATAAATGTAATGTGAATGAGCCATTCTTACTGTTTCCCATGATTAACGTTGGTCGGTGCAGTCTCTGATGTTCCTAAAGGAAAACCGGACATGTAGAAGTTGAAGTCGGCTGGAAGATGAAATGGTTGTTGGATTACAGGCTGAGGCACGTTGGAGTATCGTCCTGGTTGGTTGACATTAAAGTATCCCGTCGGCATTGTGCTAGCTGCATTATATATGATCTTACCATAGTATTACTACTATATAAAATTCATTACTGTATTCTATAGAATTACCATTATATGGATGATGATGACTTGATGATGGAAAGAAAGATTGAGCTATGTTGGTATATCCTAATGGAGGATTGCTACCTGCAATTACACAATCAAATTATTTACTCGAAAGATAATAATTACGAAAAATTTCACCCGGCTCGAACATTAATATTAAAAAAAATGATAATTATGTTAATGTTAATGATTTATTAATGGGATTAAAAGTAAAATTGCATTACCATTAATGAGAGGTTGAGTTCTTGGTGCAGTTAATGGTGGAGTCACTTTGGTGTATCCTTTAGGCTTATTCCCAACTGCAACAACACGATCAAGTCACTTAGATTGAAACCCTTTTCTTTTTTCTTCAAAATGTAACTGTGATTGTAATATACTTTTTTTTCCCCTAAACTGAAAAAAAAAATGAAACTCCATTGAAACAACTTACAGAGTGGTGGTCGAAGCTGGTTCTTGAGGGAAGAAGATGAGATAATTGACTTGCAAGCTTCAGTGATGTCGTTCTGCATCTTCAGATATTCATTGTAGAGATTGATTTGTCTGACCACTTCAAGCCTCGCATAGTACTGAGTGAAGAACACTAAATTTTCTTTTACCAATCTCTCCCAAACTAAAACAAAATAAAAATAGAGATACAAATTAGTCAAAATTTAACATTTAATCTCAATTCAAAAATATTTTTAATTAATTATCAAAATTTTCTAATGATCGAAGTGATTTTCAGGATCTGTTTGTCTTCAACCTGTGGAATTAAGCAAAATAGGAGAAACAAAGAAACAATACGAGATTCAGATGATTTACTTGTGATAGTACATCCAGGTTCAATTTTGGCTCTTTCACTCAGAGTTTCAACAACTTCATCTTTAGTCATATACAATTGGATACAAATTTCGATCAGATTCTGGACCTACAATACCATATCATTAGATTAAATTAGATTCAGTAAATTTTAATTGAGTACCAAGAACCAACAAGAGAAGTCGATGATGTTTCTTACAGTTTGAACAAGTTCAGGAGTGATTTTTCTTCCCACGTTCATGCTTGTTGACGGCTTCGTGACTTTTAACAAGAACCTTTTCTCAGTTTCCAAACACTTCCAAGAAAAAAAGAAACCTTGAAACTGAACTGAACTGAGATGTTTTTTGAGTTGCTAACGCAGTTTTTAAGGTAATAACAACACTCACTCACTCACTCAAGTTTCTTAGAGAATCACGAGGAAATACAAACACGTTAGACCTCAATACCTCCTTTTTGCATGGTTTTGTTGTTTTCTGCATTACTCTCTGACCAACCAAAGACCTGACACAACAAAATCTGAATCCTTAAAAGTGAAGAGAAAGCTCGAAAATATTACAAGTGTATGACTCAGAGAAACGCCAAACCCGAATCTCGAAAACACCAAGTTGAAGTGACTCACTCTAGTAGTTGCAGTGAATTCAGTACTAAAATGCTTTTGTATAGTCGAAATACTTGAGAGTGTTTCAGAAATGGATATCTTGTGCTTGAAAGATGATAAGATTCACATAAGTAAAGGTTAAGCCTTGTTTTTCTTAGTTCTTGATTCCAAGTTATAACAAGTTCATATACATGACCCTTTTTAAATATTAAATTTTTGTGTATATAATCGAAATATTTGAGAAGAGTTAAAAAAGGAAATGAAAATCTTGTTTTGGAAGTGTAATTATAGCTTCAAGTGTCTGTTTCTGCAACTATTATGTCACTTATGTCTGAATAACGACGCAGAAAATCCGGTTCTGAACCATAAAAACAAAACAAAAAACAAGAAGCTTTTACGAGGTTTTGGGTGTTCAAGTTGTAACAAAACCGAACAGAACAGGAGTCACAAGGAGCATTCATGTATGAAACATGCATGCAATCACCTAAAGCCACGACTTTCTTCTTCCTCCTCTCTCAAAAAGTCTATCTTCATATACTAATTAAATGATTAACATGTTATTATATACTCATTTAAAGGATAACGATGGTAACCATTTGAGTTCTTTTGATAAATTAGTTGAAGAACATTGCCAAAACAAAACAGGAACATGTTCTGAAATTTATTTCTTCACATGTACCAAACTAACTTGTCTTCCATGTTAGAGAAACAGAAGGTACTCACTATCTATGTATGTATGTATAATGAGATTTTGAGTTTGAATTCTCATTATTGCTAGTGAATGTTGAATATTATTTAAAGAAGAAGATTAGGTATTGATTAAGGTATCAAAGTTGGTCAAATATTAGAAAAAGGGAAAATTTGTTGTAATCTCACATTTTCAAAAGAACATTTTTTTAACTAAATCAATTCATTTTTATCATAATTATGAATTAAGTAAATCGTCATAAATATTCCAACCCATTTGTCAAATTGCAAACCCAACTGCAGAGTAAAAAATTAACCCTAGTTGAGTCACTGAATACAAGAGTAAGTTGAAAACAGTTCTGTATATGTATATATTAAGCTGTATTTGCCTGGTTCAATTATTACATTGCAATTATTATTATTATTAAATTGGGTATTTGAGAATTCTCCTGAGAGTCTTATGGATTTGGACAAATTAGTCACTGTTGCATGCTGATTCACACTGGTCTCTTAGATTCAAATTTCTTCATCTGAGAAAGACTTTCTTTTACTGGGTAATTTGTTCTCCTTTTCATTTTCTCTCCCTCAAAGTCACCGTGGAAATAACATTCCTTTTCTGTTTTCTTTCCCTTTTTCTTTCACCTCTGACTGGTCATTTAATTGCTATTTTTCAAGATTGTAGCATATGGGGTTTCATTGTGTTAACTCAATTGCGATAAAGTTCAAATCTTTAGGTGTTTTTCAAGCTTGTACTTTGCCCTGTAGATCCAATGAGTACTTGTTTTCACTTTCTGTGTTTGGCTGAATATTGGCCGTTACAACTAGGGTTTGCCCAAAGACTCGATCTTGGCAGGTTCAATGTGGGTTAGATATGGTCCTCAGACGATTTTCGCGGGAAATGCTGATTGCAAAAGGAACATGATTTTCTATCTCGTGGGCTGTTACATGGCTGCCCTGTTTGTTTCTGAATTGAATCCATTTGGTTGTTTTTATGTGAAACTTTGGGGTTTCGTTTGGATTCTTGACATGTATGACACTATTCTAAGATAAAAATTTAACATTTTTAGTAATTTGAGTATTTGACAGGAGTTCAATGAATATCTCTAGATTATAAGGGAAATTTTGGAAGTTTAGAATATTTCTTCCCGATGAATGCAGGACTTGACATTGAGTAGGTTTGTCCACTTAATAGTGTTATATAGTTGTTGGTTGTTATTAGCTCTCTTTTTTTTTCAGTGATTAAATGGTTATGAAGTATTAGAATACCCAAGTAGTTTTATATTTGAGCATGTTGGAACCACACCTA
>JANZLH020000199.1:54318-70332 GCA_026770325.2 Erythroxylum fimbriatum | reverse complement strand
AATATTTTAAATTTAAATTTTAATAATTAAATTTGATTATATTATAAATTATTCCAATATTCATATCAATTAAAACAAATTATGAATTTCTAATTTATATTCAAACATTATTAACAAAATTTACAAAAATTATTATAAATTAATTATAATTTAATTAATACTTGACAATCCACGACGTCTAATGAATTAGACGTCGCAGAATGTCAATTTTCTTCGACGTCTCCACCACGTCGTTAAAACTCATACAATCCCTGACGTTTTCACCAAACGTCGGGAAATATATGTAACTTTTCCGACGTCTGACTGAAGGTCGCAAAATGTCAATTTCCTCCGACGTCTACACAACGTCGTGAAAACTCATACAATCTCTGACGTTTTAACCAAACGTCGGGAATTATATACCACTTTCCGACGTTCTCTTGAAAGTCGCAAAACCACTCAGCTATCTACGACGTCTTCACTCAGACGTCGGAGAAACCCATTACCTACCGATTATCTACGACGTCTATTGTGACGTTTTATTAGACGTCGTAGATGGTTTTCTGCGACGTCATAAGAGATTCTACGACGTCTATTAGACGACGCAAAATGTATGCTTTTGTTGTAGTGCAAGTTCTAACTTTTTGTTGCATTGATTACTCCATTTTCAACCCTATTTCTCTTTGCAGTTTCTTTTATATTTCCCTAACCATATTCTTTTTAATTTCATCTACTTCTACTCCCCTAACCTACTTTGATCTTGTTCCATTATTGTCTATCCTTCTCCAACTCAATGTTCCAGTTTTTTTGCTAAGGCCTTGTCTTCGACTCCTTTTCCTACTGATACTGTTTACAATAAACCCTCTTTCTTCTTTTTTTTTCACACCAGCTTGTTTCCTCCTTTTCCTTGAATGGTTACTATTCCTTTAGTAAGGCATACAATGGGGAAGGGAACAAATATAAATGCCACATAGGCTGGAGGTTAGGAATTAGTTACAGAGAGAGAGTGAGAATGAGGAGGTACAGAAGATATATAGGATTTGGTATAGAGAGGGAGGGATCATCATTCATATTCTGGAAACTATAGCTATTGTATTGGCCTGGAAACCACACTTCCAGGAGGAAAAGGCTACTGCTGTACCTACTAAATACCTAAATAATACAATCTCTACTTCTGTTCTCTATCATGCACCATGTTAGCCCATTGAGGCATGCCACTAAATTTGCAAAAAGTACTCAGAAAGGTTGCCACAAGTTTAAAATGATGCTTAAAAGAACCTGGAATCGATAGCCAAATCTTACCCCATTACCAACCTGCTTAGCAGTTTTACACTAGACATAGTGCAGTATGGGTATGATAATCTTTGTAATCAATTACCAGATTCTCCCAAAGGAATCCAAAAGATAGATGCTAATTTTATTCAAAAGGCAATGTAGAAATAACATTTTCTTCTTCCATGTCTTCAGCAAATAAATGGACTGCACAAACCTTTGGCAACTTCCCCCCAAGGCGAGTAAATTTTGCTGGATTTCTCAGGTACTCCACCACTTCCTCAAGCTCTTGTTTTGCATCATCACATCCTTTGACATCCTTAAACGTTTTGACATTCTGCAAGGAAGGAAAAAGAGATTAAAACAAACCACGTAACCAACTACACAGATAGTGTAGAGCAAGATGATGATATCCATCAAGTCGAGGAAAAGACCACAATCATGAGGTGCTACGTTCAACTGAAACTCCATTTGTTGTTTCCTCTTGTTCTAATTTTCTCTTTATTAAAGTATTTTCCAACTTCCACATTGATCAAAACAGGAAAAACAACAAAATCCAGCACAGTAAAACATCTACCAACTCAAAACTACTGACAGAAGAATCTGAAGAAACTAGAAATATTCAGATTACAATACTGTGACTTACTTTCTCAGGCATAACATCTCTATTCAACTCCTTAGGTGAGTAAGAAGAACCTGAACCGACACCAGAAGTTCCAATACCACCTAGGCTCCCTATATACTTTTGAAGAAAAGCAGCTCCCAGGAACCTGAAAATCAACTTCTACACATAAGCAAATTGGCAACAAAAATTTAACCATAAAGAAAAGAACTGTAGAACAGAAAGGCAACAACCCATACCAAAGTAATCCAACAGCAACAGTAAACAAGACAGTCGACATAAGCTCGTGAGTGAATCGTGACTTGCTTGACACTTTCTTGTCAACCTTCCATAAGAATAACATCAAACAATGCCAAAACAGAGCATTCAAACTCCTGAATTAAGGAAATAAACTACGTGATATCTATAGAAATCTCACCATCACCACATGCAATGGTTGCTTCTCAGACACTCCAGAGTTGCGAAAGGGCTCATCCGAATTCCGTGAAGCTCGTTGCTTCAATTCTTGCAACAATGAAGGAAGAGTTGAAGGTTTTCCTGAATGTTGATCAGGAAGATAATCTGCAATAGCATTGGTAACAACAAGAGCTCGAAGATACTCCACCACTCCACCGCTATCGACCGTGTGTTCTCTTCTCTCAAACCTCCTAATCACATGCTCAGGACTACCCAACAATTCCACTTTTTTTCAATTACCAATTCATTTTCATTGTTAATTCTATCAGAAGACTAGTAGAAAGTAGAATAACAGTAAGAGACCTGTGTTTATTGAGCTCAACCAAGAGAGCTGTCTGCTTGAGGGCGTCATTAGGATTGGCGTCCGCCTCCGCCATCAGACGATCCAAACGCTTTTTCTCTTGGCGCCAGAGCGGCCACCAGCTCAACCAATCAGAACTCAACAGTTCATCCACGGCTCTTCTAGTGGTGGCCCACAACCCCGTCAAGAACACAAGTAACGGCAGTTTCCGATTAACTCCGTCACTCTCCGACAGCTCCACCTCGACTTTGGGCTCCTCCTCCTCGGAAACCGAAACAGGCAAGTGATCGAGCTTGGAAACATCGGAATCGGAACTGGAAACGATATTGTTGTCCGGGTGCAACGCAGACCAAACCAAGGGAAAATCAGATTTGAGAGAAGTGAAGAAACAAAGTTTAGATAAAGAATGAGAGTAGTGGCGGCGGCGGCGGCGGCGGAAGAGTCGAGAAGGAGGTTTAAAGAGAAGAGAAGCTTGTAGAGTAACAATGGCCATTGTTACTAACAAATCAAAACCAAACTCTCTTATCTCTCACTCTCTCTGTATCAGGTGCGTTTGCTTGAGGAGAGGAGAAGAAGAAGAGAACCACACGAATGGAGTAAGAAGAAAAGTATTAGAGAACAGTAATCTTATCATCATTGTAGATGGCGCCGCCAGTTCCTTGCTTCCTCATTGGTGTTACATCCTAAGACATTTTATACCTTAGACCCACATCAAAGTTTGTACTTTTTTGGAGCTTTCTGCTTCCATTTTACTTCCAGCATCGTTAAATTTATCGAATCTGAAGTCAATTTTAGTTTCTTTGTTCTTTCCGAAAGAGGCAAGTTACGTGAAGAACATAAAGAAGACTCAGTACCTACACTACCATGAATGTACCTAGAGAGCATTTCAGATTCTAATGGAGAAAGTACACATAAAGAGAAGAAACATAGCTCATGCATTATCACCTGAAAGGCAAAAGCTTTCCCTGTCCAAGGGTAAAGTTCAACCCTCTTGGCCCATTTCATAGAAACAACAAACACTAGTATTTTCACAATCCAAACATAATGTCTGTATTCAAATACTTCACAATATCTAAGAAATCATAATTCGATAGCTGGGCAGAGTAAAGCTGCTCGAATCTAAATGTGCATGACAAGACCTCAGAAAATTTGAAAGAAAAGATAACATTCAAATTGTCAGATTTCTGCTGGTACAATATTCCAGAGAGAAGCTCTCTCCAAATTGTTCATCCCAACATTTGCAAGTCATTAGGTCGACATGACTAAAGATGCAATACCGTAAGTGCTATTGCATCCAGTTAGGTCTGTACGGTGGCATTGCGGCTGGGTGTTGTGGGCCAGAGTGAGGAGCTATTTGCATCATTCGATGCCCCATTTGTGGTGGCATATTTCCAGAAAGCATGTAAGGATGGCCGTTCATCGACATAGAATTAGGTCCCGTGGACCATCCAGCAGAAGGTGGAGGCATTGCTGGATGCTCAGTGGTTGGGGCAAAGTGAGTTCCTCTGTATGGATGAGGAGGGCCAAATTGTTGAACTGGTTGGTGCCCCATAACTGGAGGCTGAGGGTTTAATATGGCAGGGTTCGGAATTGTATAGTCTCTGCTCCGATCATTATTGACCTGTAATCATTATAGCAAGCTCAAATAAATGATGTTCTGAGGAACTTCTGGATCCCATATAGATCAACAAAGAATAGAATATCCAAAATAGAATTCACGCCAGGATCTTCAAAAATCAGCCGATCAATAGGGAATTCCTTCTTTCACTTAATAAGACAACTTGTTGGCACTTATGCACAAATAGTAACTGATTTAAAGAAGATATAATTGCATACCTTTATGCTAAGATCGTTGTGACGAGAGTATGATATATGAAGTTTGCAAAACCCTCCATCATAGATGCAGTGACCTTCCAATGCTTCCTTGGCAACAATAGCCACCTGAACATCTTCAGGTAACAGAACAGTCAACTCCTCAATTTCATAGCTAAAGGAACACATTACTAGATGTGTCAGATTTATTAAATCTCTCATTTCTAACCTCAGTCTTCCAAGCTTTAACTATCATTCTGGAAGAACAATTGTGGGAATAAAGCTCGACCTCTCTTACCGTTTCATATGCTATTACTCAAGTTCAAGTTAGCTTGTTAAAAAACTACCTAAATTCTGCTAATTCTGCTAAAGGCATCAGACATTGACGTGACACAACAAAAAAATAAGGATGTTGAAATCCTTCTCCAAAAACAGACCTGAGTTGTGCCACACGTATAGAGAGACATCTATAATTTAAAATGAATCTTGGGGAGCTCGTAATGGCAATATGCTAAGGTATTAGCAAATTTGAAGAAGAATCATTGTTTTAGCTTAAAATCAGAGGCGATGGTACATACCAGGGTATTGAATTAAAGCCTGAACACCACCATTCTTATCAAACATGGCAATCTTCTGAACAGGTCCAAAAGCAGAAAAGACCTAGCATTGCATTCAGGATTTAAGACAACGCATTAACAAAAGCACAGCCAACAAGCTATTTCAGTTAATTTAGTATTGATGTGAATACCATGTGTAAAGCATCCAAAGTGACAGCATATTGCATGTTCTCAATTGATGCAAGAAGAACATTACTCTCAGGTTCTAGTTTCTTTCCATCAGCACCAACATTCACCTACAACGAGGGTAAACAAATTCTATCAGGATGAGCCAATAGACTGGGAATTAAATGAATAGAAGACCCTTAGGCCTAAAAACAAAGAAAGGACGACCAAAACAAAGAAAGGACGACCAATTTAAATCCTGCAAACATATTACACAATCAAAAATACAATCATGAATAACTAAAAAGGGCTGTCACCACTTTTAACATCATAAAGACTTGTTACGGCTGCAACATCTTTTAACATGCTAAAGATTGTTTTAGAGCCTTACCAGACCACTTCCATCCATAGCTGATGGAGCAACAGGAAGGTTCGGGTTGGTGTAGTCCCTGTTTTCGTAAAAAATCAGTTAGACTAGAGGAAATATTTGAGCACCTTCTTAGAGAACAAATCTCACAAATTAGGGAAGAAAAACAAATACACAGAAATAAAAAATAAATGACTGCAAAATGCAAAGAGAGATATATTACCTGCTCCGATGGCTTTGGAATTTTACACTCAAATCAGTATGAGCAGAATACGTGATCCTAAGGGTACATGGTCCAAGATGATCAGGGAGAAGGTAACTGAAACAGAAGAGTAAAAGGTAAAAAATCATAAAATGGTGACATCTGAGAAACCTTTTAAGTAATATTCAAGTTCCAACTACTTGAATCAATTGTACTGTAAAAAAGAAAAGATGATGAATAAAAAACGTTAGCTCTCGTAACATTTTGAAAACTAATCAAGCTTTAAGAAAAGCTAAGCCTTTCAAGAGTGCACCAGCACTTTTGCTTAGGATCTATATTAGGAAAAGTCAGATCTATATGATTTCTTATTTATTCCTGAGATCAACTCTCCTTATGTAATTGGTACTCTCCTTATGTAATTGGTTCTTACTATTATATAAAAGCTGCAAAGGTCTTGAAAATGTATCAAGCCCTCAATTGACATTCTTTGATGCTGTCTTGAACATAGTATCAAAGCAATTTAATCCGAGATCATCAAAATCTCTTTTTGCCCCCTGAAATCCTAAAACTCTTACCTCTCTTACCATAAAATCTTAAAACCTTCTGAGCTGTCCAAAACTATTACCGCCACCCACCAAAACCAAAAACCAAATATACAAAAGCAACCAAGAGGCACTAGCTACAAGCACAGTACCGACAGTGTTGCCAGAAAATTATCCACACACTGCCATCGACGAACACCAGTGACAACAGTCTGATGGGTCAGCTCACCTTCTCATCGTGAACGGGGTTCTGGTCTTGTTTTATGTCAAACCCGATAGAACCTAGGTATCTTGTCATTAGTATAGTCCTCCGTATGTTCCAAAACACCATTGGCAGTGTTATCAACATTCGCTAGTCAACAATTCGTCAAATATTCCAGAGAGTATGTCAGACTCCAATTATAAGTCATTGATGAATGTCTCAGCAATTGTCTAAACAATGAGTTCTTCCAATTTGCTAATTACCAAATATTGTTTGAACAGTAACAACTATTCTTTATGATTTAAAATGTAGAATTGTTCTTCAAAGGTCAGAGAAACTTGTCCCACCTCACTTATGATCCCCAAACTAATCAAAAAATATTGGAAAATTGGCAAGCTGATAATACATAATTACTTCATATCCTTTTCAATTCTATAAAACCTGAAATCTCAAATCGTATTCTCTCATGTTAGCACTCTTAAGCAAGCTTGAAACTATGCTAAGCTTCTTTATTCCAGTGATATGCTTAGCATGTATGATCTCTGTTGAGTTGTTTTAGTCCAAACAGGAAATTCAATTGAACACTTTGTGAAAGTGACACGAGCATTTGAGGAGTTGATTCTCTACTACCCATTAAATATGATGTTACGGAGATACAAATCCAAAGGAGGCACTTTGATGACTATGACATTTCTAGCAGGATTGAAACCTGAGTTTGAGCATATATGAGCACAAATCCTAAGAGGAGTAGACCTTCCATCCTCAGTTGAAGTACATTTTAGACTCTCTCATTCTATGACTAACGAGAGTCCACCTGAGAACAACTCTAATAGGTCAGCACATCCCGCATAGTCTGGTTTACAAATCAAAGGAGGCCCTAGAGGTAGCTGAGGAGGACATGGTAGTCGTGGAGGTAGAGGAGGACGTGGCAAGAGGCTCACAGTTCACTGCACACATTTTGATAGAGGTGGACATAATTAGAAGGCCTGGTGGGATAAGTATCGTCACTTACGAGCAGTTCATATTGCATCTCTTGAAGAACATTCTTTGGCTACAGCTTCACAATCGTCTATCATCTTATCTCAGGACGAGTATACTAACTAGTTGCAGTATCAATCAACTCAGCAGGCATCATCTTCTTCTAAGGTATATGTGGCTCATCAAGGCAACCCAACAACCTGTTATTCCAACTATCCCCAAAAAATAGTTATGGGTATTGGATTCTAGTGCCACGAATTGTATTTTAAGTAAAATAACTAATTTCGATCATATCTTTCCTTTACTTCTCGTTCATCATTGCTAATGGATTTACTGCCACCATTAGAGATGTTGGATCCTCTCATCTTTATCCCTCTCTTCCTTTACATTATTTATACCGAAATTTCATTGCAATCTTATATATGTGAGCAAATTGACTAAACAACTAAATTATTCTGTATGTTTCTACCCTAATAATGTCATTATCCAAAATTTGAAGAGCAAGATTATGTTTGGAGAAAGGCAAGAATCAAATAGGATGTAATACTTTGGCGAGTTGTAATCATTTGTCGCATGTACAGTATTAGTCTCTCCAATTGATATTCACGTCATCCATCATTGGAAAATCTCAAGAAATTAGTGCCAGGAGTCTATTTCTAGCTGAAGTTGTGTCATGTCAACTCCAAAAACATCATCGTACTTTGTTATTTCCTCAAGTCAATAAAAGGGTTGAGAAACCTTTTATTTCAATACATACAGATAATTGGAGTCCAAGTCGTGTCAAGTCCAACTTCAGATCTTAGTACTTCATAATTTATGTTGATGATTTCTCTCGAATAACTTAGTTATATCTAATAAAGTTCGTTTAGACTTATTCTCTATTATTTATTCTTTATGTGTTAAATTTCAAAATCAATTTAATACCCAAATCAATATTCTTCATAGTGATAATACTAGGGAATATTTCTCATTCTACAGCTATTTGCAGCAATAGAATATTCAGCATCAATCTTTCTGCCCACACACTCCTCAATAGAATAGGGTAGTTAAAAGGAAAATCCAACACATTGTCGAAACAACTCATATGTACATGAATGTACCTAAAAGTTTTTTGGGAGATGTACTCACTACACGTTTTCTTATTAACCGAAAGCCATCTCCTGTATTGACACGTAAAACTCCATTCTCTACCCTCTATCCCTACCAAGATCCTTTTTCTATTAATCTTCGGGCCTGGCACAAATAAATTAGACCCAAAGCTATTAAAAAATTTCTCAGGTACTCTTGTTCGCAAAAAGTATAAAAATGTTTCGGCGATTCTTCGAATCAATTTTTTGTCTACTAATGTTATATTCTTTAAGAGGCATCACACTTTTTTATGCTCAATATGTCTACTGACACTGATGAATATATACCAATTCCCTTTTTTTCCTTCGCAAACAACTCCCAATTATGTTACCCCAGATCATAATTCTACCACTTCTAAGCTTGCTCCTGACACTCATCCTAATCCTTTGGAACTTCTTATCTTGTCCTGATTTACAGGTTTATACTTGACGCACTCATCATGAATTACAAACAAAAGATTCATGATCATCACATCATCTTCTTCGTCAACACCACCACCATATGATGTTCATGATTAGCAAATTGCCCTCCATAAAGAAAGAAGGTCTTGTACATTTCACCCTGTCTCAAACTTTGTTTTTTATGATTCATTATCACCATCATATGTTGCTTTTGCGTCCACTTTGTCTTCTAGACCTGTACCTAAGTCTGTGTTAGAAGCTTTGAATCATCTTGGATGGTGACATGCCACAGAAAAAGAGATGTTGTCTTTACACGCTAACAATACATGAGAATAGGTACTCTTTCACAAGGTTAGATAGTGGTGGGTTGTCATAGGGTGTTCAACATTAAGGTCAATCTTGACAGCACAATTAATTGTTTAAAAGCTCGATTGGTAGCTAAGGGATACACAGATGTATTGTATGGATTTATTACTTTTGATTGTTTATGTTGATATTCTTATTTACTATAGATGATAAAGAAAGAATCCAATCTTTAAAGTCGTTCTTGCGAACCAAGTTTCAAACAAAGGACCTTGGCTCACTAAATTATTTTTTTGGTTATTGAGGTAGCAAGGTCGAAGACGGGAATTTATCTATCTCAAGAATATATCCTTGACCTTCTGAAGAAAACAACCTACTAAGAACTAAGCTAGTTGATAGTCCTATAAAGCCAAATGTTAAATTTGATGCTAATAAAGGAGAGTATTTGGAAGGTCAGAGTAGGTATAGAATGCTTGGTAAACTAAATTATTTGCATGAGTCAATTTATGGAGTCTCCACAAACTACCCATTGGGATGCAGTTATTAAGATTTTGGGATATTTGAAAGGTTTGTCAGGGTAAAGGTCTTCTATATCAAAATCATGGCCATACTCAGATTCAAGGAAATACCAATGCAGATTAGGCAAACTCTTATGATCGACATTCTACTTCAGGCTACTATGTATTTATGGGTGGAAGCATGATGTCATAGAGAAGCAAGACGCAATATTGTTGCACATTCCAGTGCTGAGTCTGATTACAGGGCATGGCATATACTACATATGAGTTTATTTGGTTTGAGGCATCTTCTACGGGAACTTGGTTTTAAGCACTCAACTCCAATGAAGTTGATGTGTGATAATCAAGCAGCCATTCATATTGCCTGTAATCCAGTCTTCCATGAGAAAACCAAATATATTGACGTGGATTGTCACTTTGTTCATGAAAAGCTTCAAGAAGGATTGGTTAAGACACCATATGTCAAGTTAGGAGACCAACTTGACGATTTATTCACCAAGGCTTTGGGGGATCTTAGGTGAAATCTCTATGTAACAAGCTTAAAGCTTAAGATATGTATGCTCCTGCTTGAGGGGAAGTACTAGGATCTATATTAGGAAAAGTCAGATCGATATGATTTCCTATTTATTCCTAAGATCTACTAATTGGTTCTTACTATTATATTATGGCTATAAGGGTCTTAGAATTGTTTCAATTTTCTAATATTATCTTTAACAATATGTTCACTATTTTCCTGAAATAGCTGTAATAATTACAAGTTTCATTATCATGCACCCTATTAAGCCTATATGTTCCATGACAGTTCAACTAAATACCATGTCAGACAATTAATACAACTGTCACCTAGGGATGTTCCTTCCATCCAAGGCATCTTTTGCAGACGAAGCAGTTTCTGCATCAGAAAATTGCACCAATGCCTGGAAAAAGGCATATGAAAAGCTTAATAATGAAAGAGGAAGAAAATTATAAATTTGGAGTCATATCATCAATCAGACCTGAAATCCAGCTGTCTTCTCAAAGGTAGTAATCTTATGAACAAACCCAAATGTAGAGAAAACCTGCACCAGGGAAAGCAACATAATATAAGGTTTTCATGACCTATATCACAAAACTTCCAATAGTTGAGGCTAACTAAATTAAGATATATGTTATCCATCATGAGTTCATGTGGCACAACACTATAATCTAAAGTGTTAACAACCAAAAAAGCTAAAGCAATAGGATAAACATTGGATCTGTAGAACCGCAAAGGGAACAATGAGATTCACTCCTTTGCTAGCAGCCAAAAATCAAGTCCATACAATATTTCACGTAAAGAGCAAAAATTGCTGATTATTGACGGAATATAAGAAACAAGTAATATTCAAAAACTAATGAACATCCACCAACAAAAAGGCTGACAAAGGAATAGAACAATTAAGCTCCTATGTCAATTGATAACAAGAACTTTCTCCCTGCTTCAATATAAGAAGCAATTATCCTAGTCCAAATAGTCAATATGAGACTATACTAAAGTACACAATCAGCAACCCATCATACTTAAAAACAATTAAAAAACAAGAATGGAACAAGTTAAGACTGCTTCTCCAAGAAAACAAGAGGTGTGTTAGAATTCCATTCAACATGCATGCAATAAGAAGTCATTAACCAAAAGTGTTATTGGTTTAAAAGTAATGTGAAGACCTTAATGAACTAAAAAAACATATATAAGGAAACAAAACAAAAAAACATGATAATGATGCAAATATTAAAGGCTGAGTGGTCTCAAAAAAACTAAAATGGAAGTACTACCAAGAAACTTAAAGGTGGGAATTGGACGTTTGAGGAGGAAGAGTAGGGGAAGAAAGAGTCAGTGTTAAGGAAAGGAGAAAGAAGACAAACACACATGTGCTCTTTCTCCCGATGCACAAAGCTGCCATTGCAGATATTTCCTTGACATGGGCCTGCTGATTCATTTACATTTACGTTAAGAAAAGCTTTGCAAAGCATGACAAAGTACAGCCTAAGTATAGAACACTTTATCATCCTTAAAAGTACGCTTGCTTCTTGTAAATATATTAGGAAAGCTTGTAATTAGCTTACAAGATGCAAAACATCAATACTGACGAGGCGTGCATCTGGGCCTTCAATTGTCACCAACAAAACGTTTCCAGCAACATCAGCAGTTGTCTTGTTGTTAACTATTTCTTGCCTATTAGAATACTGAAGGTAAACAGTCTTCCCCCGTACTTGAGCAGGCTCGGAGGATGAAGCATAATAAGATATCATTGCAATAGCTTGATTCAAATCTGCCTAAAATCCATTAATAACGGTAAAGGGTGAAAAGAATCAATAATATTGCTGATTAACATTAAAAAGAAATGAAAGAAAGAACTGCCCACAAAGAAATAAACTCACAAATTCAATAAAAGCTTGATTTTTGTTTGCCCCAACATTACACTTCGTGTTGACAACTTTACCAAAGGGCTTTCCAAGCTCAATTAACTCCTCCTCTGTGCAGTCCCATGGCAAGTTTCTTAAGTGGAGCACCTTAGACGGGGTTTGGGTGAGACGGAACTGTGGCTGACCGGAAACAGATGCCATTTCTACAAGAGCAACCTACTCCAAGAATCTGCAACCCCTCAGAACTACAACACAAACAAACATTTTCAATCAAAATGAATAGAATCTCAAAAGGCAACAATGACAATAATACTTCACTTCACGCTAAAGAATCATGCTTCCAAGCTGTTTATTTTAAGGTAAAAGTAGACTGAAAACACATTGAACGTCTTCAAATAGGATAATTCAGTGATCAAAGTGCTCAGGCAAACTTCTTAATTTCCGTTAACAAAACCCTAACTTTTTGACATCTACCACCCAAAACTAACACCTGCGAAGAACCCCAACCAGAAAACTATCCGATACCATACATCACCCTTTTTGATCTGAAGCACAACAGGCCAAGTACACACAAAAAAGAAACTAACTTTACTACCAAACCACAAAGAACCAACCGTCCCCAGTCGCATGAAAACGACACAAACAATACCCAAGTCAAAGCATAAAAATCATCAGTAGATAAAACTGTATACTGCGAAAGAAAAAAGATTGAATTATGGCAAATTACGAGGTAACTGGAGATTGAACACCGCCTACGAAAGGCTCCCGAATCGCAAAAAGAAGATAGAGACAGACCAAGTAAACGAAGAAAGAAGTTGCGAAGCACGGTTCGATATTCGTGCCTACACTTATACAATTTATTTTCAATATATATATTAAATTATTAAAAATACATTTAATCCATTAATTTTAAATTAAACCATATTTAACTCCTTATTTTCGAATTAAATCAAACCTAAAGAAGTTAATTTTGTAATTTCATATGAGAAAAATAAATTTTAATATTAGTTATTAAGTGAAAAATTATAAAGTATTCTAATTACATAGTATGATTAGGGATCAAATCTCCTATTCCGATTATGATGCTTCAATCATATTCCATTAAATCTTATCCACAAATTTATGTGGTCATTAAATCTCATCCATAAATGTATGAATGAGATTTAATGAAATAGGGTTAGAACAGAGTAACTGATAGAGAGGATTTGACGTGGTATGAATATAAATAAATGAACACATATAAACGTATGGATGAGATTTGATGAAACAGGGTTAAAACAGAGTAACTGAAAGAGATGACTCGATTAACCCAAGAGGATTTGATGTGGTATGAATATGGATAAATGACCATTCCGGAACAAATCGAATCCGTCATTTCACTCTAAATACTTGTCAACTTAATCAAAACTGAAATAATTAAATCGTTAATTAATTCGCAGACTATCCCCAAATTTTTCTTCACGCAAGTAAATAAAAATCACAACTGCAAAATAGTAAGAACACCAGAAATTTGGCAACGCAGTTCGGCACACCTTGCCTACGTCTGCGGGGCCCTCACCCAGCTTAATAACTTTCACGAAGGTACAATAGTTTTACCCAAGGCCTTACTGAGCCGACACCACTTAACCCTTGACACTATCCCTCAACCTCACTTCTCGTGAAAGAATTTCACACCCAATAGTACGACCGCCTCGTACTAACCTCAACAGAGGATTTGTCTAACTACTTTCACTCAAAACAATAATAAATAAAAATAGCTCAAGTGTTTAATCAACTGAAAATTAAATAACAAAAATCCATGAGACAAAGAAGACGCCCCTATAAATTTGTCTTTCCAAAATAATTAAGCTAAAACTCTTCAATGTCGCCGATTTTTTCTTCATAAAATAAATCAGCACTGCCACGACTCATCAACAGCACGCAGAGTCGCTTCAGTTCACTCATAATAAGAATAGCACCTGCGACATCAAAACATATGCACACCAACCCTTGCTTACCCATTAATTTCACCGTGGCTCTCTCAAACAAACATAACACGTTATTCAGCTGTATGTTTGTTTTTCAACACCTAACACACACCACCCATGTCACACATGCATGTCTGCTTAATGCAATTGCCGCACACATTGAACATCTTGGTTACCGCACAACCCACACACTTATTCAATTGATCTGCTCATGTGTGTCACAAGCTACTATACCGTAGCAGCAATCACTCTGTAAAAAGCCCACTAAATCTCCACCAAGTTATCTCACGCACGCACACTAAAAATACAACATAAGACTAATTCAAGATGTGTTATTTAGCTCAAAGAACTCATATGTGCAGTCAACAAATCCTTTTCCACATTAGCACGTGACCACCTATGCTGCAGTAACGCCCAGACTCACTCAACAACCAAAAAGCTGCAGATAGAATTTTAGGTTTTCATCCTTATCACATATGTATCTTGGACTCCAACACAATTTCCAATTAACTACTTGGACTTCTAATAAAACATGGACTTCTAATAAAACACAAAATCCACCTTTTATATGTCCAATTTGAAATGCTAAAACTAAATAAGGAATACATAAAATATATTCTAACAAATACAAAGGAATCTTTACCAATTTTACTGATTCCAATTATTTTGCTCTGCTGGTTGTCTAAAAAAATTACCGATCCTCCCTTCGTATTTTGAAGATCTAGGAACATAGACCATCTTCCCATCGTATGTCATGAGCATCCGCTGTCCAAATACCATTAGTGCTGGTTGCTTTTTCCAAGGAAGGAGATCTGTAGTAGACATTATGTTTTTCTTAGGTACTCAGATTTTCTTGGGTCCTTTAGGGTTAGTCTTATAATAATTCATGGAATGATGATAAGATGACTGGTGATTCTTCTTTCTATATGGAACAAAGTTCTTTTTATGACGAGTATCGCTTTTAGTAAACCCTAGATCACTCTTATCATTAGGGTGTCTGTATCTTCCTAGCATGTCATTCATTTTCTTCGTACTTTCAGTAAATGTTCATAGATCTACTGAAAGAGTATTAATTCTTTGTTTCAGGTGACTAATTTTCTCGAATCTATCTATAGAAACATTTGCTTGTTTCTTCAAGTAGACGTTTTCTCTCTCTAGCACTTCTGCGTTTTCCAAGTTTTCTACAAACTTTTTCTTTAACGATCTATACTGGTTTAACATAGCATGTGAATCTTCTAACAACTCTAAATATACATCTTGTAATTCATTAAAGTTAGAAGTTACCTCTTTATCACTTTCTTTTTCAGCTACCAAGTATATATTTGCTTGAACTGATGCTTCTAAATCAGTATCAGTATCAGATTCGGATGAATCCAAATCTTCGCATGTTGCCATCATGCTCTTCTTATTTTCTTTATTTTTCTTTGTTTTTCTTCTCAACAACATACATTCAGACACATAATGTCCTGGTTTATTGCACTCGTAGCAGATGACAGATGTTTTCTCATTCTTGCATTCATCTTTGTTACTCTTCTTAAAATAAAACTCTTTGTTTTATTTTTCTTTCTTCTTCCACATCTGTCTGATCTTTCTCAAAATAAGAATATAATTCATCATCATCTTCGCTTGAATCTTGTTCAAATCCACTGGTATCATCATTCTTGATTTCTTCAATCTTTAACGCTTTTGATGATGAACTTCTCTTTTTCTGAGTCTTGTGATTCTTTTATCCAACATTTAATGCTACAGATTTATCCTGACCAGGTTTTTCTTCTGCGTCAAGCTCCACTTCGTGTATCTTCAAAGAACCAAGTAATTCATCAAGCTTTAATATACTCAAGTCCATGGCTTCTTATACTG
>JANZLH020000199.1:31316-45309 GCA_026770325.2 Erythroxylum fimbriatum | reverse complement strand
ATTTCGTCGCTAATTAAGCTTACCGACAGAATATGTACAAATTCCGTCGGTAATTTCCGTCGTTAAACTCTATTTTTCTTGTAGTGGTTTAATTTATTATGAGATAATTTATTAATATATGGCATATTATTTTATTTGTTGTTAGCACATAAAATATAATTAATATTAAAAATTCTCGTGTATAAAATAAATGACTAAAATAAAATAGCTTTATTTTATCTCATTTTATAAATTAGTATTATTATTAAAAAATCAAAAATCAAAAAGGAAAAGAATGTGTGAGATGATGGTTATTGTTTTGGTTTTATCGAAAATTTGAACGTTTCCTATTCAAAAGTATGAAAAACTATGAACACCACCATACAACGTTTCGTTATCATGTCTTCAAAGGATCCGTTGTTAGCACTGTCATCAATGTAAGCGAATTGGCTAGGCGCTCCTTTACCCTTTATCGGATACCGGAAGCTGCTACTGTGATACCTTCTTTTGGATTGTATACCACTAACGATTATCACGATAGGCAGGCTATCCATGATAACGAAACGTTGTGTGATGGTGTGCATAGTTTTCATACTTTTGAATAGGAAACGTTCAAATTACGAAACTCTTTATGTTAAAGAAACAAACCAAAGAAAAAGACAAAATTGTTTGGCTCTGTTATGGAACAAAGAGTTTTTCAAAATTTAATTATAGTCATATTAAGTGTTAAAAGAGGGATGTATTTTTCGATGCGGGGTATATAAAGACTTCGTATTTTCAAAGTTCAGTATTAATTACTCCATCACAAATTTTTGTTTGTTAAATGTAATAGATAAATATAAGATTGCAATTTTTATTTTCTCTGCGTTTGCGATCCTTCACAGTTGTTATTTGAAATAAATGTAGCGATAATCAGACTGAGCTGTTAGGACTGGACATCTATACGGTCAACCGAAAAATTAAGAATCCGGACCAGGCCTGTTCTAATATCATATGGATAAAATGTATAGCTCATTAACAATAATTATACTTGGGTTCAACCATTGTCAAAATAACTAGAACTAGTCATTTGATTATTTAATCCTTACCATTTATTAACCATTAAATATTTTCATTTTTAATCAACGTGAATAAGCAAACATCTTTGTTTATTTGTCTTAGAATATTGTGTGATAACAATTGTGTATTAATGGTGTATATTTATTATTAATTATACTTACCTAAATTAAACATGCCCTTATGAAATATAAATAGGGTTTGTCACAATTGAAAATACAAGTTGGATAAGTGAAAAATAAAATCAAATTTGTGTATTTATTCCTATCCATGCATAAGCCAATTAAAGATATAGAAACATTGTTGAAACTCTCTTGAATGGGATGATAAAAAAATATTCAAAGGACTTAATTTGATATCAACGAATTAAGTTTAATTCAATAGAATCTAGCTAAATAAAAATTAATTATTTATGTTTAAATCTCGATTTAAAATATTCTTATATATAATTAATTTTAATTATCTTATCTCTTGTTTTTTGTATTACGTGATTTTAATTGAAAAAATTAAAAATAAAATCTATACTTTCAATAAGATAATTTCAACTATTTCAGCTAAAGAGAAAACTTATACACTTCTTCGTTCAATTTGAAATTAGAACTTATCCACATTCTATTCGGCACGGTCGTGACGTCAATGGCATACCAAGTCTTCAACTTTATGCTTTCGATGAGTCAAAGTTCCAATAAGGCCACTTTATCTGCCGTATTCAGCATCTGTGCATTTTCTGTTCCAGCGAGTGCTATGACCTGTCTTCCTCCCGCAAACTTACCTTTGTGTCATATTCTTCAACAGTTTTAGAACAATTTGATGTTTATTTTAACCTGTTAGCTGTTCGTCCAGTTCTAGCAATATTCGAATTTCACATCCCTCAATCAGAATCTTCTTTTGAAGATTCAAGTAGTTGAATTTACGTATTAATCTTAGAATTTGATCATGCTGATTGTTCCTAATAACGAATAGCTTAATCTTATTCTTTTATGCTATAAAATTCAACATTCAGGTTTAGTTTAATTTCTTATTACTTAAAAGTTAGGAAGCTTTTTGAATATGTTTTAAATTGTTAAAGTTTGTAATCACTATCTTTTGATAACAAAATGATGGTCAAAGATCCATTTCATAAAGTTGGCATCATGACCTGTGACCTCTTTTTATCCAAACAAAAAGAATATATATATATATAGTTATTAAACTCAAATTTCTTAAATAATAACAAAAAATTTAAATATAATTTGAATTAATTAAATTTCAGGATTTTTTAAGTTTTAGTCCGATTATATACAACTATTTTTTAAATTTTAGAATAAGTTCAGTCTTAAACTTTACGATTCTAACTTAATTAAAAAATCATGAAAATCATGAATTAAAATATTTCGAGCTTTCAATCTGACAGGGATGGAGGTACATGGAGCCTAGTGCAAAAAATAAACATGTTATATATATATATATAGGATGAAGTTATTTAGGGGGGGTCAGTGGTGCACTGAGCCCCCTAAAATTTAAAAAAATTAAATATTTAGACTCTCCTATCTTAAATCTCTGGCTCTGCATTGTATGCAACCCTTTACCATTTTTACTAAAAGTGGGATTAAGAGTGGCAACACCAAAGCCACAAATTTTAGCCTATTTTATACATTTGGAGGCCTAGTCATTTAGCATTAGTTCAAAGAGCCCGACGATTAAAGGATTAATGGCCTACATCCACTTCTTGTAATAATTTAGTCTTATTGACTAAAATAATTAGTGGCTAACACTCTCATCTTGTTCACTTATTTTTTTTAATAATTAACCCTTTTTTTAATAAAAGTTATAACGTCGTTCTAATTAAAAAAATCTAACATAACATAATCATAAACTTGAAGATTTGCCATTTTTTAAAATTGCATGACATTAATCATAATGATCCCAAAATTACAAATTATAATTGCAAATAACTAGAGAATGAGATTTAATTTTCATATAAGGGAAACAAATACAACTCCTAATTTCACATATTATATAATTAAATAGAACTACATGATATTAAGGAACTACATGATCGTGATCATTTTGCAACTCTGTGTTTATTTTCACTTCATTCTTTTCAATGTCCAAGCTCTTGTGTTCTTCTTCAACACCTCTTTTACTATACTTGAAGTATAGAGCAAGTTGAAGGATTGAGAGCACACAACCGACCATGTTAGGTGACTGCCACAAAATGAGTTTAGGTTAATAAAAAAAATATAAATTTCCAAATTAAGAATATATATTGACTTTATTATTAAAAGAGGATATACAAACCGCAATAAAAAAGTCTTTGTTTAGTAATCCAAAAACCATCCAAAGAAAGCTTGAGAAGAACGAAAAAAGGGATAAATAGAAAGGCATAAATTCCACACTTTTTGTTTCTATCACTGTTTTCTGCAACAAAAAATAGAAAGCATATAGTTAGAAGAAAAGGGTTAGAGTATGAACAAATGCTAAGCAATTTCTATTTTTAGATACGAGAAATGGACATTTGAACTAAATACATAAATTTACAGGTTCAAGTCACAAAAACAACTCTTTAATTTTTAAGACCATGGCAATGCCGGAAGCCTTATGCAATGGTTATGTTGACTTTAACTAGGTGTTAATGACGATGACGATGATATATTCCCGTATTTGTGATTTTGCATAAGTTGGGATTTCTAGATAGAATTTTCTATTTTTAGTTTGTGGGAGACAAGAGTAATTATTTCTCAATTTTTGGGTTAGTTCAAATTAGGTAATTTTAATAAGTGGAATTAAACACAATTAATTCCATAAAAACACTCAAGTCACCTTATAGTATATTCTCCTGCAACTTGAGTCCAGTTATAGTATCATAAAAGAGTATAAACCTAATGTAAGCTGAATTTATAAATTATATATATTTAAATAACATATTTATTAATTTTAAATTAAACAATAAAACAAATTAACTGATAATTATAATATTATTTAAAAAATAGCTTGTGTGTTTGAATGGTTCATACCATGTGAAAAATAAGAGAGTAAAGAACGGAATTATATCTTCAATAACTCACCACAGCTACAAGCGGAGAGCCATACATGAGGGCGGCGGACACTATTCCGGTGCATCCAACAAGTAGTTTCCGGTGCCGCTGATCGTGGTATGCGAGTAATGAGACTATAACAACCAAAGCGGACAAGAATAAAACAAGTACCGTCATGGCAACAACCTTCACCTGCACTTCCAAAAATGGTTGGACTTACATAATCAAACATGTCATCTAAGAATCAAAATCAAAATGACAACATCTTAAAGAGCTTGCCTTTTCTCTTCCTGAAGCAAACCAAATGTATATAACGATGAAGGAAGACTCAAGAAGTATCCCTGCACTGTCGATTGTGACCACCGGCAAGTTTTCCCATCCGTGGCTGACGAACGGCGAGGCATACCAAGTGTAAACAAGGCAACATAACAGTGAAATGATGTAAGGAATACATGAAAAGTTCTCGGTGCTTTGCTTTCTTATGACCCTCGCGAAAGTTAATCTGCAACCAAAAGTGATCATACGTTCAGGTTCGAGATTCAGACAAGAGTACGTGTAAAGACTGTGTCAGGATTCTGAAGAACGTTACATGGGAGCAGTGAAAAGTGACAAGGTGGCTGCATTGCCTGAAACAAAAAGAGAAGGAGATTTTCATGTGTTAGGTTGGCTTGAAACAATACTTACGTGTGGTCCTGTTCATATAATTTCGAAGAACATAGGAACTAAGCAAGTACCCATGATTCCTACTGCCAGACGTAGAACTCCTATTTTCATGGCTCCTGAGAACTTGGATCAAGGTAGGAAGAAGACGAATAAGAAGAAGAAGAAGAAGTTTATGCCTTGTAAACCTTTGGACTGCCTTCTTTTATAGGGTTGCGGGGTGCTTGTATGAAATTGATTATAGTTCCTTATGTTAATTATACTTCAACAACTAATTTAATTGACTATTTTCTTAGTATTTTATCAGTAATTAAGTTACAAATTTAATTAATTAAAGTATATGTTGAATCATATATATTGTTTTACTAAAGTAAATGTATAAATTTATGAAATTAATTTGTAAAGCAATCCGATTTTGAAAAGGTATGTCTAATTAAATTTAAATTATATAAACTTTAAAGAATCCGTTATTTATAAATAACCTCTCAACTAGTTAGAGGTAATTAAAATTGTGCGCGTACTATTCAATCTTTTCAAATTTTGTACGTCAGCGAGATTTCTGTTGAATTTTTGTTGTTATAATATCGTAGCAAAGATAGATATAATTAAAAGTTTGATTTTTTAAGTTTACAAAATTATATAAATTTATGAAATTATAAAAGATTTTAAAAGATAATCATATTGTAACAAAGCTTGGTGTAATTAGAATTTTAATACTGAAAATAATTAAAAAATCTTAAAATTTTCAATTTCTCAAATTTTATATTGAGTTATATATAATAAAAATAACTTTCTTTTCTTAAAAAAGGAAGGACTCATATCACATAAATAAAAATTCTGAATCAAAAAATCCCTGAATTGAAAAAGAAAAGGTTAATTACTGTACTTGATTGGACACTAGTGTTCATATAAAAGTGGCAGAGCCAATAAGATACGGTGACTTGGATGATTAGATGCACAATTCGTGTTCATGTTCTTGATTTCGACTGGCTGTCTCCTAGGTTTTTTAGTGTCTTTTCCAACTCATACATTCTTTGCTTAGATGAATCTAATTATAAAGAACACCAACTTGTTCAGAATCTGGACTCAGATGAGCATGAAAATCACATGCTGTGTCAGGTTTTTGAAAGCACAAGCATCGAATTCTGAGTGAACTAACGCCATTAATGGAGAATTCTGCAACAAAAAACTTCTGTCCAAATCGCTGGATTAGATTCTACATATTGTTACAACTCCTAATTGTTAATGTTGGACATGTATATATAGATTATAAAAATGGATTATTTTATTAATTAATATATTAATTTTTATAAAAACAAATAAATAAAAAATTTTATTTAATAATTATTTTTTAGTTAAACTTTAAATTTTTTTATAGACAAGGAAAATCTCTTTCAATCATATTTTAAATTCTTTAATTTTATTTAATATTTAACTGATGTTATGATAGTATAATACCGATTAAATTTTTTAAAACTTAAATCTATTGTTTTATCCGTTTCCAATTTTCATAATATTGATTTAAATAAGCAACGAGTAAATTGTCAGGTACACAATAATAATATCATAGTATTCAAGATTTTTATTTTTAAATTTGTCAAAAATTTAATCATGTAATAAAAATAATTAATTTTAAAACATATAAGCATCGAATTAACTATTAATGCTGATCAATTTGCTAAATTAGATTATGCAAATTGTTTAAATATAGTTTTTTTTAATAATTCAAGATTTTTATCTTTTAATCTGTCAAATTTTAAATTACGTGAAAATAATTTAATCTTTTTATTATATTTTATTATTATTAATAATTATTATTATTACATTTATTATTATTATTATTCTGATTATTATTATTTTATTATTATTCTAGTCTTTTCTTTATTAATTATTATTTTCATTATATACTTTTTTAAATTTATTTATCTGTATCTTGTTATCATGTCTCGTATGCATGTGGGCTATTTGGAAACAATTTTTCTATTTAGTAAGAATAAGGCTGCGTACTATCCAGCTCCCCCAGATCTTGCTTCTATGCAAAAATTTTCAAAGTATAATGATGACGAAGACAATGACAAGCATCGAATTCTGAGGAAAAGGGAAGCCATTAATGGAGAAATCTGGAAGCAAAAATACGTTAAGGTCAAATTTGTGGATTAGATTCTGCAAGTGGAAGATGAGGTTCCACTTAAACCCCACGTTTCATATTTTCTTATGTCATCATCAACTTCAAAGCTTCATTTGAGTGCGTTCCGTTTCACCTCTCTCTTTTGCTGTTTCCTCCTACTTTGTCAAAGAACGCATTACAAAAAGAGTTGTACTGTGCGTCAATCTATATGTTGGAAATTTAGCTCATATTGGAAAGTAAATTATATATATATAAAGATAAGGTTAATGCATAAGATGCAACTTTTCATTATAAGTGGACTCACTTCAACTGATTTGAGTTTGGTCTAATTCTCTCTATAAGCCCTTTTAAATAATGGAAGTTGGATTAGTAAAGTCCAATATAGAGATTACAACAGGATTGGACTTGGGCCTAGCCTGAAGTCAACGGGGGCTAGGTAGGGTTGATTAGGTCTCGGGTCAAGTTTTTTTCTAAATCCAATTTTTATAAACAAAACGACGTCAGTTTATATTTTTAATTTATACAAATTAGTTCGGTCTAGGTCAAGTTAGGTTTAGGGTCTAGTCGAGTTGGCTCAGACTAGGTAGAGCTCAGACTCACGCCTGCGAACCTAATCAACCTCAAGTTGAGCCCAGATTTTAATAGTAATGACTCAAGCCCAATTCTGTTCAATTTATTTCCATGCCTAATCCAATGAATAATGATTCATAAATTTGGATAAGACGAATAGTAATTTATAAAAAGATTCAAATGAATTGACAGAGAGTTGAATCAAAATGGATGGACTCCATTGTAAGAGAGAGATTAAAAATTCAAAAAAAATTATTTCACGTTAAGAAAATTTTTTTGAATTAAAATATGATATTCTAATTTTACATGATCTTACCCTTCACTGTAACTCAAGGATTTTTTTTAATCAAGAAAATTAAAAATCACTCAATTTCTTAAAAAAAAAGAAAAAAAACTAATATAAAGGCTCATAGTCTTATGTTTTAATTAGAAGCATATTTGACCAAGTAATGTGCCTGCTTACTTCATTTTAAGTCATTTCTAAACTAATCCAGAGCAGCACATAAGTATGTGATGTTTTCTTTTTCTTTAAATTTAACAAGTTTTTACATTTATTGTTTTAAAATATTAGATTAAGATTTAAAGATTCAAACGGTATTAAATCTTCGTAAAATTGATATATAGTAAAATGTTTCGATCAAGCAATATCTTTGAATACCAAAAATTAAATTTATTTCGATCCGTTGTATAAATAAAATTGAAGAATTTGAAATATGATTAAAAAAGAAATTGTCAAATAAATTAAATTTTAATCTAAGAAGGAAACTCTTAAATTAAATAAATGATTTATTGTGATTTATCAAAATTGGTTTATTTACAAAAATTGATAGGGTGATGAATAAACTGGCTAATTTTTAATAATAAAAATTATTAAAATAAATTGAATTTGTAAAATTGACTGATTCAAAAATTTTGACATTAAATCTGCTGACAAGTGTTTAATTATTAAGTACACTAATTTGTTTTGTTACAATTCATATAAATAATTAATATGTAATTTATAATTTTATAAATTAAATGTGATTAAGAAATAAAAAATCTAACAACAAAAATGAGATTATAAAATTAAACATTTTACATATCCCACTTCCACTTAAATTTAATACACTACTTGATCTTAACAAGTTCTTCATCAGTTCTTGCCATTCACAGTTTGATCAACCACTGGTTGCAACTGTACTTTATTCTTCTCTTCATTCTTCTCTAAATCCCAGGCTTTGGGCTCTTCCATGATACCTCTTTTTCTATACATGAAGTACAACAAAAGCTGAAGGATTGCTAAGGGAGAACCAACGAAATTTGGTGACTGCAACAACAAACGATCGATCAGTTTTAATTCAAGATATTGTACCAGAAGTGTTGGATTCAGAAATTAACTGCAATGAACATGTCATGACTCAATAGTCCAAAGATCATCCAAAGAGTGCTCGCAAGAAATGAGAAGAACGAGAGATAGAATGGCATGAACTCCACACTTTTTGTTTCTATCACTCTCTTCTGAAAAAAAAAAAGCAAAATAGTTAGAGAGTAATCGTGAATCTAGATGACTAGTTACAAACCAACCACCTCATATCCTGAAAAACAGTTCAGTTCCGAGTTCGAGGAGGTTTTGACGTGACAGATAGATTTTTAACTCACTCACCACAGCTACTAGTGGAGAGCCGTACATGGTTGCAGCAACCACAAGCCCGAAGCATCCAACGAACAGCTTACGATGTGGTCGATCATGGAATCCAAATGTTGAAACTACAGCAATCACAATGAACAACAGAATAGCAGGTAGAACCAGAACAGCAACCTTCACCTGAAACACAAAAACTAGTTTCATAATCCATGTATGGATCAAAGAGATGTGTTTCAGACAAGAAAATGAAAGCCTGCCTTTGCTCTTCCTGAAGCAAACCAAAAGTATATGACAATGAAGGAGGCCTCGAAAAGTATTCCCAAACCATTGATGGTGACCAGAGGGAAGTTTTCCCATTTGTAGCTTACCACAGGCATGCCATACCAAGTGTAGAGAAGACAATTCAGTAGTGTAATAACATAAGGAACACATGAAAACTCCTCTGTACATCTCTTCCTTACAACTCTTGTGAAGGTTAATCTGTAAACTCCAAGAAAACTGAATCAGGTGCTTTGAGCTTATCAAAACAATAGATTTTAAGTGCAAGTAAACCTTACATGGGTACAGAGAAAAGTGACAAGGAAGCTGCATTCCCTGCAAGAACATGCAGATTTGATATGTTAAAGGTTACTGTCAAGCAATATGTGCGTTGTTGGTCCTAATTAATCCTAAGTTGTCAAGGACAAACTAATTACCCATGATCCCGACTGCTAGACGAAGAGCTCCCATTTCACAGGAACCTGAAAGTGAAATATGGTCCCAATACTCTTAATTCCAAATAACTACTTAAGCTAAGGACTTGTGTTGTGGACTGTTCAGCAGCCTTCAACGTCTATATATATTGGTGGAGCTGATGAAAAAAAAGAAGAGAATGTTACAATATATGCATCATTCTCTTTTATTATAATTTATTTAATGAACTTGTGGATGATACAAATGTATAGCGGATACGGTCTATAAATTCTTGTAATTATACTCATAATTACATAATTTAAAACTTCAATCCTGATGAATAACTTGTAATTTCTGCATAATTATGAAACAGTCTGAAGAATTTACAGGTTTTGTCTTGTCAGGGAAACATGAAGGTGAAGAAAGTGAGAGGAAATTTCTGAAGAACCCTTTATTTTCAGTGATTGGATTGGACATAAATTAGCAAGTGGAAGATGCATAACAGAAGTTCCACTTACCAAATGTTTTCAGGTATCATATGTGTAGCCTAGTCATGTTTAGGTGTAAAAACATCCTTAATGTTGTGTAAGTCATCATTGTCGTAGTGTGTTAACATCGCATTACAAAAGGAGTTGCCTTTTTTGGTAAATTTTTTTCTGTAATCTTTTCTTACGCATCTTGTGCTTATGGAAGAGGAGTTTCTACGGTGGTGTGACTCTCAAAAATTTTGAACCCTGGTTAAGGTGAAAAAGAGAAAGCACTGTCTCAAACTTGTTCTGATAAGGCACTTGGGATGTCGAATACCTTTTGTGAAGCAACAAGAATAATTGATTGCCAAATGAAACCGTGTCCAGGCACTGTTTAGTTGGAATAACAAAAAGACTATTATTCCAGTTCTCTATGTCGCTACAAAACAACTTGGAATCGTCCTATTCTATGGTTCATGTGTCCTTCTTAACACCTTTTTAATTAATGTGTGTTCTTTTAAAAAAAAAATTAGCAAGAGCTAATGTAGTAATTTTGATTAAATTGAGGTTAATACATGTTTTTGATAATTATTTTACAAACTAAATAACAAGTTTGATCAAGATATATTTGATAAAAACCGAAAGTGGTAGTATTTTTGTAAACTTTCCAATTTTTCGTGGACGTCTCTAGCACAAACGAAAAATAAAAGCAATAAAAAACAAAATAATAAAAAGTATCAGAAATTTAGTAATGCAGTTTGACACACCTTGTCTATGTCTATGGAGCTCTCACCCAACTTAATACTTTCACGAAAGTACAATAGGTTTACCCGAGGCTTTATTGAACTGTCACCACTCAACCCTTGACACTATCTTTCAACCTCACTTTTCGTGAAAGATTTTTACACCCACTAACACGATCAACTCGTGTTAACCTCGAAAGAGGATTTTTTTCTAAACAACTTTTAATAACAGATAATTAATAAAAATAACTCAAGTGATGAATCAATTAAGAAAAGAATGACAATACACTTGAGATAAAATATGAACTTCCCTATAGTTTCAGCTTCTCGAAATATATCTGAATAATTGGTTCACGAGCTGGACTGATCCACGACAAGGTAAATATATGTTTTTGATAATCTCCCAATAATTATTTTACAAATTAAAAAACAAGTTTGATCAAGATATTGATTTATCAACTTATTATTATTTGGCAAATTAAGGACTGGATTTGATCAAGATATATTGACTCGGTTAATCAATGATGAACAAATTAACTTTTTTAATTTGTAAATAAACTGAAGAAGAA
This sequence comes from Erythroxylum fimbriatum, assembly GCA_026770325.2. Classification (NCBI taxonomy): domain Eukaryota; kingdom Viridiplantae; phylum Streptophyta; class Magnoliopsida; order Malpighiales; family Erythroxylaceae; genus Erythroxylum; species Erythroxylum fimbriatum. The sequence goes on along the minus strand of JANZLH020000199.1, from coordinate 33,824 downwards.
GAAAAAAGGATTTCCAACCAGTCAACTAAATCAGATGTGAAAGTGGAGACCCTTTTTTGTTTTGATTCCTTTTCCAAGACTAATAATAATAATAAAAAAAGCAATCTCTTGCTATGATGATGTTAATGTCATCTTCGTTTTTTTTTGGTTGTTCTCCCACATTTATTCTCTCTTAGCTACCACGATCTGATGTACTTCAAATTCCATTGTCCTCCATATATATTTGTGGTTTCTGATGCTTAACTTAGTGTCCTCTTCTGGGATCTTATGCCTGATTGTTCTACATTCTCATAGCAATCTAGCCAGCTTGCTCCATACCTACATTGGTAGGGGTTTGTGATAATAGAAAGTTTTATCTCATTGAAACCTCGAATTCAAGCTCTTGATTCAATTCTTGTAGTTGCTTCGTGAATATATTCCAAGTAGCTGATTCATTTTACAGATCATGTCGAGTAAATTATGCCCTCTCAATCATATATATGCCCAACGTAACATGAGATTGTTGAAGTTTGATCTGTCAAATACTATGAACAGATCACATTCACGGAATTTATCAGTTCGAACCCCTTTACATTGTCATGAAACATCTCTTGTTCGTTCCATGTCTTTTCTTCTTATTTTTTCTGCCACCTGCAAATGGAATAGAAATTTCAGAATCAAACTAACAATTTCAGACAAAAATTGCTGAAATAATAATGCGATTTACTTCCAGATCATTTTCCACTTACCTGAACTCCAAAATGATAGTAAATAAACATGAATCTGAACCAGGTAGAGGAACAAGATTGGTCCAAGACTTGAAGATTAGATTATTTAAAAAGTCGGATCACATCAAACCTGTACCTTTCCAAAAAAAATTTCACCATATAAAGATAGGAAAGATAGCACCAGTTTGTGCAATGCATGACGAACTTAGCAGCAAATACGATTCAGACAGAAAAGATTCACCAGTTTGTGCAATGCATGACGAACTTCGCAACAATTACGATTCAGACTCTTGAGCAATGTCTAAATCATCTTTTACCCCTTTTTTTTTCCGATTCAGAGTAGGTGTAATGTGATGTCTTCGAAGCATTAAAGATAGTGGACAGGTCCAAGCGCATGCACAGTGTTGTTGTTATGCGGGTTAGGTGCAAGGGTTGTGATCTGCGAAAAAGGTTTCAGGGTTTTGTTAGTGTTGTGAAAAGTGCTTCATTTGTTTATTTAGATTTGGAAATTGTTCGTGGTTATGATCAGAAGCCGTTGTTGTCGGTGAAGCAATTATACAAGTACAAGCACTCAGGAGTTTTTTTATTATCTTTTTGCTTTGAGTTGCCATTTTTGAGAGAGTTCATGAGCTAAAGGCATATCCTGCAGGACCTTATCCAGATACATCACAAGGTGAAGGAAAGGAAAGGAAAGGAAAGGAGCGTGAAAAATTTTCAAGTTTCAGGGTTTGTCTGGTGACCTACTCCTACAGTGAAAGGTCACGTAACCTGGAAAAGTGTAAAAAGATGCTGAAAAAAAAAGAAAGAAAATCTCATGTCCTTATCCTACTTGAAAGAATAGAAGGAGAGAAAGACAATTGGTATGTAATTGTTTTGTATTTGTTGTATTTTGCTGAATGTCTTTACGTGTATTTATACACTTTTTGGTATCTCATAAGATATTGAAGATCATATGAGATAATTGAAGATCATATGAGATACATGAAATAAGATCAAATAAGATACAAATAAAGAGAAAATCATATATATGAGATTACATGAAGATCTTATATTTATCAGCCCCCTCAAGCTCACGGTGGGTAGCTACAGTGAGCTTGTCATGAAAATTTTGAAAAGCGGATGAAAGTAAAGCTTTGGTCATGATGTCGACAATTTGATGGCTTGAAGAAAAATGTCGAATTGATAGTGTTTTGTTGGTAACCAGATCTCTTACAAAATGAATATCAATTTCAATGTGTTTTGTGCGAGTCTGAGTAATTGGATTCGCACCAAGAAATGTGGCATTAAGATTATTACACCAAAGTGTAGGCGTGAGGTGATGGAAGTTAATTTCACCAAGGAGAGATTTAAGCCAACAAATTTTAGCAGCAGCAACAGCTATACTTCGGTATTCAGCTTCAGTACTAGATCTGGCAACAGTAGGTCATTTCTTTGCACTCCAAAAAATGAGATTTGGTCCAAGAAAATACAGTAGTAAGAAGTAAAGTGACGATCATCTAGACGGCCTGCCCAGTCAGCATCACAGTAGGCATAAATGGAAAGAGAGGTTGGTCAGGTAAAGTGGATACCAGAAGTGGGTGTAAAGCGAAGTTATCTAAGTATCCGTTTAACAGCATTCCAGTGAATGTCGGTAGGACAATAGAGAAATTGGGAGACTTTATTGACTGCAAATTGAATATCAGGGCGGGTAAAACAGAGATATTGGAGAGCACCAACAGTACTTTGATATTCAGAAGGATCAGTGAGAGGAGTTCCATGGTTTTTGGAGAGAGGAAGAGTGGGAGTTATTGGTGTGTTGGCG
>JANZLH020000199.1:9730-20699 GCA_026770325.2 Erythroxylum fimbriatum | reverse complement strand
ACAAATCTTTTAGTGATTGATTGAACAATCTAAAGAGATAGAATTCCTATTAGTCTAAAAGTTTTATATTATGTTCCACCTCACTTGATCCTAAGAAAACCTGATTCGAATATAAATAGAGTATTGAAGATGTTGTTTTGAGTAAATTCTTTAAATGACGTTATTTTAATTTAAATTTTTGTAAACTTAAGATCGACGTTTGAAATTTTCAAACTTTTCGGACCCAAATACCATATCTTAATGACAGGAAATTTTAGTGTCATGGTGCTTTTAGAGTACCTTATTATGAAATGAATGAACAAATCAAAGCTCAAGTGGGTGGGGGAATTCTTCATTTGCCTCTAACCACTTGAGGTCTTAGATAAGTCTTTTGGATTTCTTAAAATTAGTGGTCACAATGTATTTGATTGGATTTGGACTTAGCTTTTTAAATTTTGATTTTGATTTCTGAAAAAAGTAAATAAGTTTGTCAAGAACTAAAATGTAAGAGTTAATTCCAGTACATGTCGTGATTAATAAAGAAAAGGTGTGAAATTACTTTTAAATTGAGTGTAAAAATTTACTAAAAAGACAAAACAACCATTTTTAAATATAAAATAAACTATAATAATATATTTTAAATAAATTTACAATTTAAAATTAAGTAATATAAACAATAATTCATGATAAATTTCACATAGTTAATGATAAGTTTGAACTAGTAGCTTTTAGTATCTTTTTTTGATAAAAGTAGCTTTTAGTATTGGAAGTAAAAGAACTCAGTGCTCCATAATTTAATGAACATCAACACCAATACCATAGATAACAAAAAATAATATAAAAATTATATTAATAATGCTCTTAACTTACACACCATGAACATCTGAGACTAAGATATGGGATAAGAGGCTCAGAAATTTTGGTTTTATTCTGCAAACAGCATATCAAAAGCTCAAGGGTCAGGAAGATGTAAGAAGGGTATAAGATGTAGATAATGGAGGAAAGGCAATATTACAAGTGTAGTTCTGTAAAAGTGTACTACATTGTTATAGATTTCCCTAAACTTTCTTCTGCTGAAAGTTGACTATGATACAGATCGTTAGTATACAGTGATGACTGGTGACAACTGACTGCAGTGCTCATGAACCTCAAACGATGATTATGGACTTAGATGACATATCGGCGAAGATAGTCTGTCCTTGCTGGATGCTTGAGCTTCATCAGTGCCTTCACTTCATGCTTTCTAACCATTTCCCTAGAGATGTTCAAGTTCCCCGCAATCTCTCCCAATGTTCTATCACCCTTACCATCAAGCCCGAATCTCTGCCTGATCACCAAGCTCTCTTTCGGCTTTAGAGAATCCAGCTGGAAATATATTGTCAACTTTGATTAAAACATAAGCAAAGCAATGCAAGGCAAACACAAAAGAAACTAAAGAAATCATCCATCTTTATCTTGCTTGTTTATATTAGACAACACACACAAAAGACATGGATTCAGTTGAACTCTATTGGCTTCATACAGTCAATGATGAACAGATTGGAGTAAGCAAGAGCGAATTTCAGGTTAGAGAGATCGAGTGGATTACCACATCGTCAAGAGCAAGCCTGAGAAGAGCATGCTGCCTCCGGTCATCTCCCCCATCAACATCTGTAATTCCGTTAATGAACTCTTCTTGTGTGGTTAAATGTCTTGAATGCAGAGAGAGAACAGATTTTGAGGCTCTCATAACTTGACGATACCTCTCTGGGGAGATTCCAACTTTTTCAATAATCTCTTCCTCTGTCGGCTCTCTTTGAAGCCTAAACAACAACTCAAGCTTAGCTTTCTGGATTTCAAACCTAACCTGCATATACAGAAGTTGGATGTTAAATGCATTACCATCAATAGGAGTATATGTATTCTTCAATCTAAAAAAAGGTTTAGATGTTATTGAGACCTTTTGTTCTTTAAGCAGTTATTAATCGCATAGGTGGTTGCAATTTAGGTACCAAGAATTCATAATTAAGAACCACATTACTACTATCCTCAGCTTCAACTGTAGTCACTACCGGGCCACAAAGTCTGTAGCTTCGTGGAACTATAGTAACATCATCTAGGCATGACTACAAATCTAGGAACTTTTTAATTGCTTCTGGCTATGGGAGAAAAAGATATGTAGTAGAATAAATACGATAATTGTGCTATTGTGAAAAACAAGAAGGAAGGAAACAGAAAGAAACATACAGATTCGAGACCGAATGGCACACGGGTAAAGCTTGATACAGTCATCGATCGAATGATTGCATGCCTGATCCAAAACAGACCATAAGTCGAAAGCCGAAATTTCCTTTTGTGTTCAAATCGATCAATCGCTATAATTAGTCCCTTAACCCCTGCTTGACAAAGGTCTTGAAATCTTGGGCCATTTGCAAAGTCTTGAAAATATTTGTTGATTACAAACAATACAAGCCGAAGATTGTGCTGCAACAGTTATAATTCATATTTTCAGCAAATAGTATCAGCATCTATTGTCTAGTTTAACCCAACAATTCAATAAGAGAGTCAGGGTATTGACAATTGAGTGGAAACAGATAATTACCTTTATGAGCTTATTTCTAGCAGCTCGACCAACCTCTATCTTCCTCCGTAATTGAACCACATTCATGTGTGTCGCCCTTACTAATTCACCCTCAGTCGGTTCCCTCCCCATATCTTTCCGCCAGTTCTCTTTCACTTGAAGGAGTGCCTATGTGTAAATTCACATAATTAAAATACCGAACAACCTACAAAAGTAATCAGCGAAAGACGCAAAAACTAACCTTCATTGGTTGCATTAACTTGAACAACCAAGTTTGCTCAGAAGAAGTAAGAACAGGAGGTATTTTCATCTTTTTCCAGTCCAGGCTGACCAAATCAGTTGAACCAGAATAGTCCCTTACAAGTTCCTCAATTCTTTCATCTTCATCCTCTTTCAGTTTCTTCCTCATTGAAGTTACAACACCCTCATCCTTGCTCTTCCTTAATTCAATCCTCCTTTCAAGACTAAGTCTTTTAACCTTCTTTACATGATTCCTAACAACGCACTTTCCACTTTTCTTCTCTGTTTTCTCAACAACATCACTGGTTTTTCTTTTCCTTTGTCGACCCCTCTTAATTAGAGCAGTCTCATCACTCACATTGCAAGCACCAAGTTCAGGGCTAAGCTTGTATATATTCTCCAGTTTGGCAGCAGCTTCATTATAATCCAAGTCCAGCGTCCCCTGTGAAACTTGTGAATTGCTATTTTTGCTTGATCTCTTCTTCTTGGTTGATTCTAAGGGCAACATGATTTGCTCCTGAGAAGGTGATACTAAAGCTGCGTTGTTGGATTTATCACCCTTAAATGCTACAACCGGCGGTCTTTTAGATGCCAATCTCTGATTCGATATGCCGGTGCCCAATCTCAATGGTGTCCGCGCAGCTGATGTAGAAACAGTAACAACTCCCATGCCAAATTATCCAAGCAAGCAAAAATGAGGCCTCGAGAAGAACTTCCCTCGCTGCACAAACACAATAAAATCTCAATTTACCAACACTTCTTTAGCTCCCATCCATCAAAAGCATCAGGACAAGCCCTAGTACTTCAAATTCGAGAACCAGATAATTTATAGAACACTACCAAAACAACCTACGCACCTTGCGACAGACATGAACCAACGTTTAACGACCCAAAACTACACTAAACAAAAGTAGAATCTTTCAACCGAATTCTTCAGAAGGTTGCAGAATCAATAATTACCCATTACAAACAACTCAATTACCTAAACCGGGATACAAAAATTTCCAATCATTTTCCAGATTAAGCTCTCATAATCATCTTTATCTCTAATAAACAGAAAAAAAAAAGAACGATAAAGTATGAACTAGCTACACAGGGAAGATTATACCTATTACGAATAACACAGAATCACTGAATCTCAGGTTCGAAGTTCGGAGATTTTCGTCAGATGCACAAAACGAGAAGAATCTTACATGAGAATTACGTTTAAATCTGACGCCGGAATCATCATAGATACGTAAATTTTTGTGTCCACGAGTTAATGATTCAGAAAAATCCACGGCTATAAACGAGAGATCTCGTGAATCAACGGTGAAGAAAGCGTACAAGTATGAGAGAGAGGAGAGTGCACACGTGGCCGAGATCTAAAAGTGTCTGGCGTGGCAGTTTTAGAATGGAAGACAGATATTTGGAGAGAGTTTATGGATCATGTTTGTTACACGTGGATGGTGTCCATTGGAGTCACATATTTAAGTGGGACCCATGTGCTTGTGGCGGTCCCGAGTGTACTTACGTTGTCTAATTGTAGCCATTTAAATTGGAGAAATTAAAAACAAAAGTCAAAAATCACAATGGATTCTTTGACGGGCTTTGGTCGACCCGAGTCCATTGTGTGGAAAAGACCGATTTATGCATCTGACCGAGTCCAGGCTTTGACGACGTTTCAAAAAGGTCACATTCCGAGTCCAAAAGGAAGAAAAGGGTCAAAAATCAAAATGGATTCGTTACGGGCTTTACTCGACCCGAGTCCATTGTTAAGGGTATGTCTAAAGACCGATCTATCCCTCTGACCGAGTCCAGGCTTTGACCCGGTTTCAAAAGGTCACATTCCGAGTCCAACTCCTTATTCCACACGGCGGAACCCGAAAAGGTCATATGAAACCATCGTCTCTAGAAGGAGATTTTTGCGGCTGCATGATATGACTTTGTTGGTCGCTTGTACATTGAACCAGTTTAGTGGAATAACTATTTCATTAATTGATTTAATTTAATTTCAAGTATTCAAATTTAATTGAATTTAAAGTTAGATCTAAATTTATAAAAAATTAATTCTAACCTATATTTAATTCAATTTAAAATTAAAAACAAATATTTAAAAATATAAATATGATCCGATTCATCATCATTATTATATTTATTATGAATTCAATAAATTTAAATAAAATAATAAAGATTATAATTTTTTATAACAATATATATACACACACATTAATAGACAATGCCCCTTAGGGATGATCAATTTGGTGGAGTGAAAGAGCGTGAGATTAAAAGGTCCTATGTTCGATTTCCTATATTTACGTTTTTTTGATCGAGCCTGTCCTACGAGACTTATCTGATGCAAAGTAATCGGTTGATCTCGTTTTAAAAAAAATATTAATGGACAATACATGCATCTAACCACCAATTAACCTCATAATCTCACATGGGAATTTACGAAACTACATAAAAAAATAAACGACAGGTTGTCGGTTGTCCTATTTGTAATAAAATTAACATATCTCGAAATTCCACATTGCACTTCGCCCCACGTCCAAACCTCTTTCCCTTAATTAATATGTTAAGCATGTGATTAATTAAAATCCAACTCTCATTTTACAAGTAATTTTTTTTTCTTAATAATAAGAGAAACTGTATAGTATTTATTTTCTTAATTCTTCTCAAGACGCACGAAGCATGCGCCACGAGTTACGCCACAGCGTGCATATGACGTTAGCGAAAGGCGTCATGCTGACGTCACTTAGTTACCTTTTCACGTAGGTTTAATAATTAGCGTGACTAACGCGTCTCTCTGTCTCTTTCTCTCTCTGCTCCCTGTGAACCTCACCTCTGTTCTCAAATTAATTTCCCCTCTTATTTTTAAATTTGTTCTCAAATGTTAGCATTATATGCACTTTGATTTAGTTAAATTTTAATTTAGTTAAAAATAATATGAGGTAAAATATAAATATTTTTTATTTTTTTAAATTTAACTTTTAGGATAATTTTATACCGTTAACAATTAACCATAAGATCATAAGTTTAAGTTAATGAAACAACTTCCTTACAAAAATATAAAAAAAAGTCTGAGTATATTATGACCTTTCTTAAACTTTCACGAAGCAAAGAGTCTTGTACACGGGATACATTAAATTTTATATGATAAACAATAAAAAAATCCTTAAATTGTGATGTAAGTTTACTAATTTGGTATGTTTCATTTGTTTTAGCAATATTAAAAAGGGAACATAAAAGTGACTTTAATTGTAACGAAATGGTCAGAAATTGGACTTTCCTTTTGCTTTGAATCATATATTTCCTACGACCAAAGACCGGTCTTAACGAATAACAAGCCATAGCCGGTAAGCTTTCTTTTCCTCAGTCAACCTTCTCCATTTCTCCATTTCTATTACTTTTCTTCTCTCTTTTTATTATCCTCTCCTATCCCAAAAACCCCAAGAAAACCTACTCTTCGTGTCAGCTTGTATGGCCTTTTTCAGTGATCCCAAGTTCTGTAATTGGTTCTGCAGAACCTAAACCTCAGCTTTGTTTCTGGACTTTCATGTCAAGTTTGGTAGCTTCTTCTTCTTCTCCTTCTTCTTCTTATATTCATACTACTTCTTCTCCTTCTTCTTATATTCATACATTTCCACTTGCTTTTTCATATCCTGCTGAGTCCTTCGATCCCTTTGCTCACCTGTAAGTTCTGGTCAGGTTACATGAACTACCTTGTCCCAGTTTTTACCGAGTAAATCAGCAACTACTCTCGTTACTTTGATTAATCATTAATTGTTGTTCTTGAAAATGGAGAACATGGGCGATTGGGAGCAGAAGAATCTAATAGCTGAGCTGAGACAAGGACGAGAAGTAGCTAAACAGCTTCAAACCCATATCAACTCGCCATCTTCTTCTAGAGAAACATGTGAAATTCTGCTAAAAAAGATCCTGGTTTCTTACGAAAAGGCACTTTCCATTGCCAATTTTAGCAGCTCCGCTTCAGGGTCCGTAGTAGGAGCATCAGAGCAGCAATATTACACAGGACCAGCTGCTATTCGAATGTCGGAGTCACCGCCGTCTCTTAGTGGTGAGGACTCAGACCGTGATCTCAAAGATCACGACCTCAAAGATGGCTCCAGGAAGAGGTACATATTGACTTGTTCCAAATTTACGTTTACGAAATCTCATGTTGGTATGTGATGATTCGACAGGAAGGACATGCCAAGATGGACGCAACAAGTTCGAGTTAGTCCAGGAATGGGATTGGAAGGTCCTCTTGATGATGGATATAGTTGGAGAAAGTACGGACAAAAAGACATACTTGGAGCTAAATATCCGAGGTTGGATCTTTTTCCCTAAAAATTGTTTCTCTTTTCTTTCTGAAGCTACTTAACAATGGAGTATTTTTCGTTTCAGAGGGTATTACAGGTGCACTCATCGAAACGTCCAAGGTTGTTTAGCAACAAAACAAGTACAGAGATCCGATGAAGACCCTACAATCTTCGAGATTACCTACAGAGGAAGCCACACCTGTAACCAAAGTACACACATCATGTCTCCAACTCATCAACACCTCGAGAATCAAGAACTGAACAAGAACATGATTGACCAGACACAACAACAACACAAGCCTCAAACTCTTACAAACCAACACCAATCACAAGAACTGCTCATTAACTTTCGAACTGGGCTCAAAGTCATCACCGATACGGAAGACTTGGACTCCATGAACGAACAGTCACGTCCTTCTTTCCACTTCCCATCAACATCCTCCGTGAAGCGTGAAACTCCCATGTTCTCTCCTTCCACCACCGATAACAGCTTCACGGGCAACTTTTCTCCGTCACTGATATCACCTTCCACATCAGGGAGGAACTATTTCTCCGTTTCTGCAAGTGGGATTCACCATAGCTATGGAGGAACCCAAAGCTTTCAACAATCTGAGCTTACTGACATGATCTCCGCCGCGGCCTCCTCCACCAACTCCCCGACCTTGGGCTTCGATTTCCCACTGGGTAATCTTGAGTTTGATCCAAACTTCACATTTGGCAACAATTCAAGGTTCATCTCCTAAATTTACTTGTTAAGCATGAAATCTCGTGGAGCTATTATGTAAGGTTGAAGTTTCTAGTTCCGTACTTAGGTTTATGGAGTGTAACTTAAACTATAACTGTTATATTTTTGAGAATGTATTTTATTAAATATGAGATTGGATTAGAATCTTAATTTTGATTATAAGCTTAATCATAATAATTGGAAATGATAAAGCTTGAAAAGAATCATTTTATAATTTAGTTGTAGCAACAATCTTTGTATTATGTTTCAAAGACATTAGAATCTAAGATCAATTTGGGAAAATTAGATCTTCTGTCCAGTTTTACTCTGTCTTATTCTGTATCATGAAATCTCAGCTATTTATTTTGCGGGACTCACACGGGCTCTATACGAGCCCCACATAAATAAATGACTGAAATTTATTGGACACAATAAAACACCATAATATTGTACAGGAGATCTGAACCCCAATTTGAGAAGGTGATTAGGAGTTTTGTCCGTACAAATTGATTTGACCATTTCTAGATGACGAAACACGATAAGAGGTTGTTTCAGTCAACCTTTGACCACAGAAACCAATTTACAAGTAAATTCGAATATTACGACTTGTAAGATTCTTACATACATTAAGTGACTTCGTTCCGGTCAAAAAGAGTTCCAAGATCGTTACTTGCGCATTTCTACGATCCAGCGCACCAAAGCACAGCACAAAAATAGTTTATTAATATAAACTATTAACTAACTAAGATTGTGTATTATTGAACATTGCAAAACTTCACGATTGAACGAAATTTTACCTGGTTGTTGATGACAGTTAAAGAAAACCCAATATAATAGAATTTAATAAGCCGTTAAATAAATTTATAAATTCAAATTAAATCACAAAGTTTAAGCAAAGAGTTTAAGAATTTTCATTACATAATTTGGATTACTTAACTTAAAAAACTAAGTTAAATTCGAAATCAATAAATATGTTTGAATCAATTAAAAATTAAGCTCGAATCACTTATTATTTTAATTTAATAAAATTATATTATTTGAAGTTATTTTTAAAAATATAGAAATAAAATCATATTACCTTAAGAACATTAAAATTATTATCTGATTTAGTTTGACTCGACCAATTATTAAGCCTATAATTAGACTTTCAAAAAGCAAACGTTTTATATTATTGATGTCACTTTTGGAGAAGATTGGGCCTTTCATGCCCCAATCGGCAATCCAGAGCCACTAAGGGATTGGTAAAAAGTGGCTCACACAACACCTGCACCTGCTAACAGACCCATCGCTTTGTCTATTTGATTGCCCATGTTTGGAGTTGCCGTCAAATACGAACCATAAAGCCAATTTACAACTGAAAATGATACGATGTGGTCCTGTCCTAAGTCCTAACCACTCCCTCCATTAAAGCACCTCGTGAAATTACGGGCTAGCTTCTCTGCAATCTTCTATCTGAGAATATAGGGACCATATACATCAACCTTAATGATAACACCTTTAAAGTCTTCCGAACAAAGTTTTCTTTTAGCGCGTCTTAAATTTATCAGCGAAAAGCACTTCTCAAAGACTTTAGAAACCTTCAAGAGCTAGTACGTTTGAACCATTCTATGATCGTTAGAGCAAGAGCAAGAAAACCGACCATTGCACTAACTACTCATTAGTGGTCCATTCCTGTTTCCATCCTTCAAACACGCCCTATTCCTAAGCCTATCTAACCTAAGCTAAGCTAACCTCTTCCGTCTTCACGGGGGACATATGTAGCGCTCCTTATTTTAGGGTACAAACCGGGACGACTGGAGGACATTTTAGTACATAGCCTATGATAATGGTTTGTTACAATCAATCACTACATTCACTTAATATAGCATCATCAATCTTTATTCTCTTATAAAGATCATAATGAAAGTCACAATATTTTAAAATCAAATTTGCTCTTTCATTTCATAAAACCGAACGTCGGCTTACAATGTATCTTTCAACATCCATACTTATACAACATCGATCCTAATACAAAAATGTGCTATATGAAAGAGGAAAATGTATGAAACTATTTAATTAGTCCATATCTAGCTGACCGACCTTTGAGCCATTTCTTCTTGTTCCCAAAAATAAGGTGTCCCTCAGTAGGTAAAACTGTCTCTCGTTCCTGAAAAGTCAACGTTGCAATTTTGGTAAGTTTTGCGAACTCAATGAGGTAACCATCATTAATGGTTCGCTTAATTCATGTATCACATCAGTATACGTAACAATTTATTCACACCTTTCCATAATCACGAAATATCACATTTCAATCATATAAAATACACATATCAAGTATAAATGCAATGCACGTGAGATTCACTTTTATTTATTATTTTCGTTGTGACCGAATGTCTTTTTACTAGCTCGTATCCCTTAGTGGATACCGAGCTGTGTCAATTTATGTCCCATATCCCTTAATGGATACCAGGTACATTGACAACTGAGCCTAAGGCTCTTTTCACATTCTGAGCTTTAAACTCTTTTTCATTAGCGACTCCGGTCACAACTTTCTTTATCTTACATGCATTCATGTATTGAAATGCTTCACATATCATTTTCTCAATCAATTATATGCTTGCACATTCACATTCAGATCACAATTTTCATCGGACCCAAAGTCCAGTATTCAACATTATTGTTGAGAAATTTTAATTTTTGTAGATATTTGATGGAAAACTCTGTGTATTAGAAAGAAACTTGAAGAAGATAGCTACAAAGAAGCTAACTAGGACAAACAACAGTACTTAGTCTTTCAACTTCGAAAGAACATAACTTAGTCTTTCTAACAAAATTATCAGGTGTAACTTAGCTAAGTTAGTGACAATTGTCACTCATCTAGCTTCTAAGGAAATTACTAGTTCCTCATTCAACTAATTCACTTTTCTCCAATTTGTCTCTAATTTTCCAAAATCATTATCTCAAAAATTCCAAAGTCGTCTTCGAAGTTTTCAAAGTCATTTTTAACAATTCTCCAATATCATTCGATTCCTATGTCTATTTTTCATATATCAATTTACTTGCCAATTGGCATTTTCCCTAGTACAATAATATCCAACATTTTTGGAAATTATTCCTAAAATTCACCAAAATTCAAAATTAACCAATACACTCACCAATTAAATTTTCAATACAACAATTTCA
>JANZLH020000198.1:0-12926 GCA_026770325.2 Erythroxylum fimbriatum | reverse complement strand
GCGAAGGCTCGCCGGGCACAACCGGCGAAGAAGAAAAACCCAGCCAGAGGATGTTTCCTCTCGGTTGGTCCTCCCTGGAAACAGGGACACTCACACTACAGGAAATGGAAACTTAGATGTTGTTAAGTTATTGACCGCTCTCGCCCACATTCAAGGTTGCAGAATTTTTATCTTATGTAACTCCTGATCTCTGTTCTGTTGTTGTACTGAAACTTAAAATGTCATTTAACAACTTGCAGGAAAGAATGAGGACAAGAGTGCCAACTATCCAACAGGTCCCGATAGAGATAAACTCATTCAGATTCTCAGTAAAATAAATTCGCTACCTTTGCCGATGGATCTTGCTGAAAAACTGTCTGGGAATTTAAGTAGGAAAATCACTGACCAAACTCTGTCGGAGCACCAAAACAAATTGCATGTGTCTGCGGCTTCTCCATCAATTGTGGACTTGCATAAGGTTCTTTCAGCTACTTTGGCAGCTTCTGCACCTGATGTCCTTGCAGGTCTGTCGCAAAGAAGTAGCCAGAGCAGTGACAGTGAAAAATCTAAAGTAACTAGCTCTGGTCAACTGACTGGTCCTCATCAGCAAAAGAGACCACATCTGGAATACCCTTCTGCTGCTGGTGAGAGAACTAGTTGTTGCTATCAATCTCCTTGTGAAGATTCCGACTGCCATATTCCAGAAACTCGTCCTACTGTCCCACTACAACTCTTTAGCTCCTCACCAGAGAATGATAGCCCGCCAAAACAGGCATCTCCTAGGAAGTATTTTTCTTCTGATAGCAGTAATCCTATCGAAGAGAGATCTCCTTCGTCATCTCCTCTTTTTGTCCACAAATTATTCCCACTCCACAGTATGGCGGAAACTGTCAAGTCAGAAAAGACGTCAATGCATGGAGACATCAGTGCGGATGTTAAAGGGAGTGAGGCTGAAGGTTGTGCGTTGCCTCTTGAACTCTTTAAAGGTCCTAGTAGAAGCAATGCAAATGGTGCATTTGAAAGCTTTCCTTGTCAAGGTGGATATACTTCTTCCTCTGGGTCAGATCATTCACCTTCTAGTCAGAGTTCTGAGGCTCAGGTGATTTTTCTTTAGCAATGTCTGGATTATTTTTCTTTTGGTGGTTTGTGTTCATTCATTTCTTAGTTTCATTACTACCTATTTTTATAAACATTTTGTCTGTATGTTTCTATACAGGATCGAACAGGTAGAATAATTTTCAAACTATTTGACAAAGATCCAAGTCACCTTCCAGGGACATTACGCACACAGGTGAGTGTTGGGGACATTTTGGGATATTCACTACTTTGGTTTTCAGGTGTTTGTCTGCATTGTAAGTCACAGTAATACCTGCTTTTGGGGATCATCATAATAGTTTGCACATGTTTCAGATTTACAATTGGCTTTCCAATAGTCCATCAGAAATGGAGAGCTACATAAGGCCTGGTTGTGTGTTTCTATCAATTTATTTGGCAATGTCATCTTCAGCCTGGGAGCAAGTGAGTGCAATGCTTTAATGATGTTGTGAAATATTACAAAAGCCTTATGCTAAGCACTTGAAGGCCATATTTGGTTGTGTAGCTTGACAGGAATCTGCTTCAGCATGTTGATTCTTTAGTTCAGTGTTCGAATTCTGATATATGGAGAAGTGGAAGGTTTTTACTGCAGACAGGCAAGCAACTGGCATCACATAAAGATGGTACGCAGACCAAAAATGGGCAAAAGATTTATTGTCATATATTTTAATTTTTTCTATATCAATTGCAGAAATATTTTCTTATGTTCAAGTTAACATTTTCTCAAATTAATATCGCAAGTCCGACTATTTCAGTTATTTGTGTTTTGTGTATTCACAATTCAGGGAGGATTCATTTATGCAAATCATGGCGTAGTTGGAGCACTCCAGAGTTGATTTCTGTTTCTCCGGTGGCAATTGTTGGTGGGCATGAGACTTCTCTTCTGTTGAGGGGGAAAAATCTTACTAATCCTGGAACTAAGTAAGCAAAATTTTTCTTCTTTGTTCCTGTTTTTATACTCTTTGTCTTTGGGATGATGACTGATCATTTCTCCATGTTTCCTATATTGTTTACGAACACTTTGGCCAGGTTTCTGTGCACTGATATGGGAGGCTACACATCTCTTGAAGTCACATCATCAACTTGTGCAGGAAGCATATATGATGAGATTAATGTGCTTGATTTTAAAATTCACGTCAGATCTCCTACTGTTTTAGGTCGCTGTTTCATTGAGGTAAGACATCAGTCAGTTAATATAGTATTGAGCTATGACATACTCCTTGAGTAATTTTTTATTTTGTGAATGACCTTGTGGATCCTATGGAACAGGTGGAGAATGGATTCAAGGGAACTTGTTTTCCTGTAATTATAGCAGATGCCAGCATCTGCGAAGAACTAAGACTCCTGGAAAGTGAGCTTGATGAAGAGGCTACAACTTGTAATATCATTTCAGAAGGACATGCAAGCGACTTTGGACCCCCTACTTCAAGAGAGCAAATACTCCATTTCTTGAATGAACTTGGATGGCTCTTTCAAAGAAAGAGACCTATGTCTGAGATTCCAGATTACTCATTAGGCCGCTTCAAATTTTTGCTTGTTTTTTCTGTTGCAAGAGATTACTGTGTTTTGGTCAAAACAATTCTAGATATGCTGGTGGAAAGGAATTCAGATAGAAGTGGACTTTCCAGGGAATCATTGGAGACACTTTTGGATATACAGCTTTTGAACCGAGCTGTAAAAAGGAGGTCTCTGAAAATGGTGGAGTTGCTCATCAATTATTCAGTTAAGAGTGATAACACTTCTAACCGGTTCATATTCCCATCCAATCTTGCGGGACCTGGTGGCATTACACCATTGCACTTGGCTGCTTGTACATCAGGCTCAGAGGATTTGGTTGATGCTTTAACAAATGACCTACATGAGGTAAGATTATGGACATTTCTGTCTCTTCATCCCTTGCATTTTGTATGCGGTCTTTTTGACCTTTAGATGGTTTTTCCATTTGGCATTTATGAAAACCAAAGCTTCAGTTTGACAGCATATTTTATTTCTTGTTCATATGGTATTGTTAAATGCTTCGTGCCCGATGGCTAAATATGCATTGATTTATCTTTCAATTGTGCACTTCCAAAAAGTCTATCCCTTTCTGCAGGTTGGATTGTCTTGTTGGAAAAGTCAGTTGGATGCAAATGGCCAGTCTCCACATGATTATGCTATTATGATGCAGAACCACTCTTATAACACGCTTGTGATGCAAAAACTTGCTGACAAAAGAAATCGCCAAATTTCTGTGACAATTACAAATGAGCTAGAGCAGCCATTGTCAGCTGCAGAGCAAGAACGTAAGATAGTCTCCCGCTATCAGCAAGGACAGAGATCTTGTGAGAAGTGTGCAACAGTGGCAGCAAAGTACTACAGGGGGATTCAGGGACCAAGGGGCTTACTCCAGCGCCCGTACATTCACTCAATGCTAGCAATTGCTGCTGTCTGTGTATGTGTTTGCCTACTTCTGCGTGGTGCCCCAGATATTGGCTTAATTGCTCCTTTTATGTGGGAGGATTTGGATTATGGAGCCATTTAGAGACAATAGAGAATATGTCGTCAGAAGTGGAGACAATATGAAGCTAGGGGGGCAGCTTGTGGCAATTTTAAGCTTGTTCTCTTTTCAATTCCAAGAAATGGCAACCCAGAAGATTAACAGAAGATTAACTCTTTTGTATGGGAATATAACGGGTGGACAAGATGCGTGTTTTCATTGAAAAAGAGTTGGTAAAACAAGACTTCAAGTGGTTTTGCATGTTACTAGGTTGGCACCTAGTTATTATTTTGTGACAAACCTTACGGATATACATACACCTTTTGGCTCATTTTTGGATCAGTTGCTCGTGAATCTTTTATGAGTTCCTTTATAGAGGTATTTTGGTTTAAATTGTATAAGTGCTGGGCTGAAATTACGTGGGGAAGTGGAAGAGATGGCACAGGGCGAAGAACTGTTAAGTAAGCTGAAGTGCAAAGTTCTCTTTCAAAGAAGATGGCCAAGGCAAGTATATCTTGTTGAAGATTTAATAGGTTTTTCCTCGTGTCTGATTATACTTAATTCATCTATTTTTGTTTTAACAAATGATAAGGAATCCAGTATTTCTGACTTTTGTACTTTAATTTCTCTACTGTAAAGTTGGTCGGTTATGATAGAAGCTATATTGTATGATAAGATAGTGGAATATTGTTTGATCACAGAGGAAATAAAATGCATGGCACTTTCCCTTTCATTTGGGATGTTAAATCTCGTCTCTCTTCTCTACTTTTTATGTCTTCTATAGATTCTTGAATAGTTTGCATGATAACTATTGGAAGAAGAATGTTGTTCATTTGCCAAACACTGTAAATTCACATGATCCTGGATGTTCTCATACTGGGAAAAGATGAGATGGTTTAGCGAACGGTAGGAAATGTATGTGTGTAGATGATAACAAACTTACGATACGGGCTGGCTTTGCATGAAGTTGGTGGTGACACTATGTGATGCAGTATTAACTTCTAATCGATGAACTGAATTCGGAGAGTTCTTTACCAAACCAATTACGCAGCCATTGCATATGCACTCTGCTCTCATTTGGTAATGGAGCAAGTTTAGTTCTTGAGAGTATAGATGCATATACCTATTATAGTGTAATTGAAAAAAGGCTCATCCTCTGTGTATTTCCAAAGGTAAGGGACAATGGTTTGTTATTTCAAGCGCACTGGTACAATTGATAGATTATAGACATAGTTTATTGTTTCAGTCTTGTCTTTTGCATGCATATGTACGTATCAAGAGATCAGGTAGTGAGACTGCTGAAACAAGATACAATAAACTAGCTTTATTCTGAGATTTAACATATAATTGAAACAAAATATAGATATCACACTTCTTGGACAGATTAAATCAAATACACAACAATAAGCCCTTGTAGACATCTTTATAACTATGCAAACAGAATTGTCAGTATCCATATATATATTTATGCGACCTTGAACAAGTCTATCAACTTGTAGCGGTTTCAGTTTCAGTTGTGATAATTATTGACAGGTCTCCTGCCTTCGCCCCCTCTGGTAACACTTTGAATAAGGACTTCACCAACACCTTGTCCAAGGCCATCAACAAGGCCACCAATGAATTCACCCACAACCTGAGAAGCCAGCCGAACAGCAGTCACTAGCATGCTGGATTTTTTAGGTCCCTTTCCATTCACCATTTCCTTTGCACAAATTGCGTGCAGATGATAATCACATACACAGCACCGGTACACTCTCCCTGATCTCTTCCTGTTACAAACTCCACACACAAAACCTGGGTCCCCGTTCACGGCAAGTGATAGGATTTTGAGGGGATGCTGGTGGATTGATATGTTAATCTCAGTGGACAACGTGGCACAACAGGGGTGCATTTGATAACCACACGGGTTGCATCCGAAACTGTGTCCTTTGGTTGCCTTGCCACAAACGTCACACTTGGATTTCTTCACTGTATATTATGTGTATAGCAACAGAGGTTACTCTAGAGTTACTTTATATGCTTATAATTTATGCCTATCTGCATGCAGTAAACATGTGAAATAATGATCGTAAGTACTGTTAGCAAATAAATTCACCTGGTTTAGAAGAGAAGAGAAGTTGGTGTTGCATGTGGAAAGGGTGAGCCTTTAGAGCAGGAGGAGCCAAGGCACAGAACTCATGCAGCTGAAACTCGCATTGTTGACAAGCGAAGCGCTTGCCAGAGCCATACTCCTTGCAGCCTGAGCATTTATAAGAGTCAGGGAGTTCAAGTTGAGACAAAGGGTGTTGTTGATGACCTGAGTGCAGTATTTGTTCCCCAACAGGATTAGGAGAGGTTGGGAATTCAATCAAGTAGCACTTTTTGTGTGCATTTGTATTTGTTTGCGGAGGAGAGTTAAGGAGTTCCATAGAAGTAGAACCAAGGTTCTTCCTAGGAAATGAAGTGGTTTTCTTGAGACTCATGTTATATGTATCCTGAGGGGAGAATTTGGGGTGGTCCGTATGGTACATTGGTGGGAGAAAATGGCTCCGCAGATATGGAATATTTATGCTGGAAAGTTGGCTCACACACACTGTGCAAAAGGGTAAGAGAAGGACGCTATACCAGTACCCTGCAGAAAATCAAACGCGTACTCACTGTTGACTCTGAATACAAATATGGAGAGAGAGTAAAGCATGCATCAATACTATTACTAATGTGAAATGAAAGGAAGGATCAAGTTAAGATAATAGAAACTTGGAAAAGGGGTAAAGTCTGTACCTTCGAGGTGCTAACACAAGAATTTAGATGAAGGGCCCCTTCCCCTGACTCTTGTGTATGTTTGATTCCCTTTCTAGCCATTCTGGAGAAAGAAGAAACTCAATAAAGGAGCAAAGAAATTGGTGCCCTGTGATTCCCACCACTCACATTACCCTTTCCTCCATTTGTCAAGCTTTCTTTTCTTTTTTCCTCCTTAAATTTTCTTCTATTTTATAGTTTTTTTTTCCTTTTGTAATTAGACCTTCTTATCATTGATATGGCTATAAATAGAATTTTCTATTATAGCTTTTTGTGATTGGTTATAGATTAAGATATAGCTAATACATTGCATTGGGGTATCTGTTTTTAAGCAACTCTTTTTCTCTTCCAAGACTTTATAGGCACAGAATCCAAATCCTTCCAACACTACAGGCTTTTATGATATTCCATATCCTTTTTAATTTCTGTAAAGCCACTTTTACTTCCTCCATTGTTATGATTGTTTGGAAAATTTGGTCCCGAATCACTTGAGATAGGGATGTGCACTCCTCGTATGTCCTGTAAATTGAATGATTAGCTACATAGTGAGTTGTAGAGAATATTTGGACAACAAAATTTCCCCATACTATCAATGATTTCTTGGACTTTCTTCGAAGGTAGAGTGATTCTCCAAACTCCAATTATTCGGTTTCTTAAGTATTCTACAATCACAAGTGATTCCCATTTTGATTAGGTAGGAAATTGACAAGTGTCATCCCTTGACATAAACACTATTTTAGATAGCTACTAACTATCCTATCATACACTTGGATTTAAGAGTAATCAAGTAATTCTTAAGAGAGCTTGTCTGGTATATGCCATGGCATTCTATGATAAAATCTCGAGCAATCTTTGAATAAGAGATAGAGAAAACAGATCAAAGAAAGGTAGGAGTAATTTATATGGAAGATTGGAGTCATGGTTAATAAGATGGAGACATGAATTGTATAATAATATATCATTGAAACAGGTAGCTCTAACACTGTAATGATCATCTCAGGATCGAAGAAGCTATAATTAAAACGGGAGCTGATGATACACAAACCTTCTTGTTAATAGTGTTGATAAAAACATGCTTCCCTAACCGTTTCCTAATGAGGTTCACTCAACTGCACATCGAAGTTGATTCTGCAGAGGAACCCATTCTGCATAAAATCTTGACAGTTGGATTGTTCTTCAGCTACAGTAACATCACATTTGCACTTTATATGATTGTAGGGATATTGTTAAGAATCTGAAGTTGTCACCAAAGCTAAATTTATTCAACCTCAGTCACCATCTCAAACCACCATATACTCATCATGAGACTTTACCATTGATCTGTCAAGAGGTGAACTAGGCAAGGATGCAGATGTGGAAGTAAACTAATTTTTCACACGTAATATAACTTTCTTGCTCTTATCTGCCAGCACTATGTAAGCCTTGACCAGCTCTTCCTTCACCATGAAAAGTACAGAAGCTGCAAAAACGCTCTGTACTATTTTTGTGCTCATCCCCTTGTAAAAACCAGGCAACCCCTCGTATCGCACCATTTTGAATATCGCATCAAGAGTACCTGAATTTATAAAAACACAAGACAGAAAGCCCCATTATTCTAAAGTTCTCACCTGTGACACTCCAATTATGTCAACATGCAATATACAAGGACACAAAGCTAATGCGCAAATTAAAGATTAATAAAGTAAAAAAGATAAGACATAATGAAAATTTTACTCTATTTTTGTTTATAAAAAAAAACTATTTGTAAGAATAATACTTGAAATTTCCTTTCAATCACGAGAAAATGCAAGATAAAAAATGTCAGGTAGGGAATGGACAGGGGACGTGGATCTGGTTTGATAACTAGTTTGAGATAAGCCCTATTATTCACAACTTTGAGTTTCTTCATTTAAGGAATAAATTGCCACTTAATCTTAAAGTCTATTCACTGATTTGCAATGGGAAATGGAGGGGTAGATTCAGAGGCTTTGCCTCCTTAATTGAACACTTACCTCGTCTGAATGATGTGGGATTGAAGATGTTATTACTTGGACTCTCAATCCGAATGGAGACTACTCTAACAAGTCTTGTCATCAGTTGTTCACTTACAGTTCTATTGAAGTTCCATGGTATAATCTTTTATGGTGTAATATTCTGAATCCTAAAGCCTCATTTGTCACCTGGCTCGCAATTAAGAACAAGCTCAGGACCGGAAGGCAATGGCATGGTAATGGAGACGATACTTGTATATTATGTGAAATGGCAGTGGAGGACAGAGACCATCTCTTCTTTCTTTGTAGATACTCTAAGTCAATCTGGAGCAGGATTTTGCATTTGCAACCAGATAATAGCAGCAGATATGAATGGGAACAAACTCTGGAATGGGTTATTCGACACTCAAAACTAGGGTACACCAATGCAACTCTTTAGAAGATAGCTATTACTACCACTGTTTACACCGTTTGGAAGGACAGAAACCGAAGAAGATTTACAGAAGTAAAAGAAGGGAAACATCAACTCGCAGCAAGAATTGTAAATTGGATCAGAGCTTCCATATATGCTCAAAATGCACAACACAATCTTTCCACTAACATGAGGAGCAGATGGAAATTATAGAGTACTCAATCTTTGCTCTATGTTGATCTTTTGCAATGTAACATTCCCCCAGAGTCAGTTTTTTTGTAAAGTTAGTTAAGGCTATAAGCCTAGAACTCGTTATAATGTAGCTATAGCTTTGTCTATAATTAATACAACATTCATTTTTCAAAACAAAAAAAAAAGTTAGGTATATGTCAAAATTATTTCCACTTGTAATAAAACGATCAACAAAAATAAATGATGGCAAAACCCAATAATATAAAAGACATGCTATGAATACAAACTAAAAGGAAAAACAGTTGATGAAACTGACGGAATTTACTATTCAGAAATTTGAATTTTGTATCTGGAATACAAACCCGAGTATCTCAAAGCACTACTTCCGCCAATCTCCTGTTTTGCTTGAAGTCGGGACTGCCATTTGAAAAATAAGGAGTAACTTTAGGCAAACCATGCAAAAAAGCATGTGTGAATTTGGCTGAGTGGGAGCATCTGCTCACAGTGGGAAATGGGAATAAGCTTATGTCAATGTTAAGCCCAAAATTTCAGTTGTTGCAAAGCAGGTTACGGTAAAGCAGTCCTCTTGAACACAAAAAATTATTGCAAGCCGTAAAACCTTACTTGCCAAACATGAATACTGAAGTCTCACTAAAGGCTTTAGAGCTTATGAGTTTTCCTACTGACTGTCAGGAAACCATTTCCAGATTTTGCAAAATGTTAACTTAGAGATACATAGTCAGTTAAAGAGGGGCAGTTATGAGTCATATCATCACTCGTCTTTTGCATCTTTCCAGGAAATGGTTCTAGGATGAGAAAAGGGTAACTGATTCCGAATTTACCTTGACAACTAATAACGGATAAGTTGAGACAGTTGCTCCCAATTTTGCCAAAGCTCCTAGTAGAAACACCTATTCATAAATCAAGAGAACGTTACATATGAGCATGAAAAAGTCCAATATTTTACAAATTACAGAAATTCCTACAGTGTAATTATAAAGGTCGAACTAATCCTAATTATCTCAAGGTAGCGTTATACCTCCAGAGCAGTTACATCTTTATACCCCTGCTTGTTAGCGGATCGTTTAGCTCGAAGATGCTTTAGTGAGGTTTCGTAAATCATGAACTGGATTGATGGGTTGCAGACCTGCCATGTCCAAATCTCAAGTGTATGGATGACTGAAAAACTGCTTTCTGACTTATGATTTGATAATCCACATCAGACCAACACTAACCATAATAAGGGTAGGGACGATTCCTTTCCAGAATCCAGCAATTCCTGCTTCATTATAAACTTCACGAGCCTGAAATCGTTAAGCACACAAAACAACATCAAAATACCAGCTACTAAGGTAACTCCAGTATTACATCATCCCTATGACATTAAAACGCAAGCATTGTCAAAAAGGAAAGAAAATGAAGTAACTATGAACCGCTTGCAAAGTCCCATGTGGATGAGGCTTTATGGAATCAAGTTCAGCCAATTTCTCTTGCAATGTTGAACCAGAGGTCTCATGCAATAAAGCTTCCTTTTTGGCCTCCATAATTTTCCTTTCTGCTTGTGTGTGTGTCTGGGATCACATAAAAATTGTCACGCACCATTGATTCAAAATCACGATTAGAACAATAGTTAAGCATCTCAAAACAATTCTGAATCAATCTGGTCCATGTCTCGTATATCTGACATGGAACTACTGTCATATATATATATATACATGAATATCTTGAAGAAAATGAGCTAGGAGTACCCAGTAGCCTCCCCCATCAAGACCAGAAGTAAATAAAGCTGCAAGTGTATTTCCTTTTACTTGTGCATATCGTGGATGGAGTTAGATCACTCAACGTGACGAAGTTAACAATTATTAGGATGTTAATATAAAAAGAAGTGGCTGGGCGGCTTGTCTGGTGATACAATTGACTCGGCCATCATATTAAATCCAAAATAAAAACCCTAAAGTAGGCATTTTTTTTTACTTTTCACTTATATGAATGGTTCCACAGGCTACCATAGTTCTGTCTACATGGTGCATTGTCTGTGCGAATGCATGAAAAAAGAGGTATGACATGTGTAGGTATAACTAGGAAGATTTCTTTTTTCCCACTTGTGATGGTCTCAATAACATACTGATACATATAAAAAAAAAAGGATAGAATTGGTATAATACATGTTCAAATGTTATTCGTTCAGAGTGATGTAAAGGAATGTGTTCTAATGCATGAGGCATTGTCATTATCAATCAATAAGAAGTCTAGTTTTCTTTTTCTTTTCTTTTTTTTTTGCTTTCTCTCTTCTCTATTTTCTTTTAGTATTTCTTATTTTATAAACTCTACTTTCTTCTGTTCTTCTTCTTCTTCTTCTTCTTCTTCTTCTTCTTCAATTCTTGATACAATAAACGATCACGAAGTGGAAGTGGTAAGGAAATCACTAAAGACAACTAAAACATCAGAAATGTTAAAAACTTTCCAACCACACCTGCATACGTGTCACAAGAACCCATATAGGATTAGTCAGCAATACATTCAACGCCCTGAAAGATGATGATTGTAGAGAAAGGTCATCAATTAGGTAAAGGACATCTCTAACATCATAAGGGAAACGTTGCATATTACAGATGAGTTAAATTGTCAGATCTCAAATGTAAATGCACATAAAGCCATAACTGACTGGATACAAGGGAGTTCTCACCCAGCAAAAGCAGCCACAACAAGCCAAGAAAACATGCCAACAGTACCATCACCACGCCCTTTGGCTTTACGGGAAGCTGCAATCAACTCGGCCTTGTTTTTAAACACTTGATAAAAGTAGTAGTAGATTCCCTGACAGTATGAAAGAATCAAATAAAAAGAAATCATACAAATAACTGAGATTCCAACCAAAAGATAATTAAAGAGTTCAGTGGCAAGGACTAGGAACAGTAAACGATAACAAAGGAAACTATCAATAGCTAAAATATGAAGAATGCATGTTTGGCAGCAGAAACATTCCAAATGCAGAATACATTACAATGCAAAGCAAGTCAATACAATTCAATCCGGAATTCGATAAAAGCATACACATATATGGTGTAAAGAGAACTCAATTCATACGCATAAATACGGTATAAATGAACAAAAGGAGACCTGAGAAGCAGCAGTTCCGAGGAGTGAAGGCTTAAGGCCACTGTAAAGTCCACCCCATCCTTCATTTTGAATGACCTAATAAAAATCGATCAAGTTGACAAGTAGCAAAACAAAAGGAAACAAAAATTGAAAATTGTAAGGGCAAATATAATTAAAATTAACCTGAATAATCTGAAAAAGTGTAGATTTCGTGTTAGCAGTACTAGCAGTGGTAGATTGAGTGAGAAGATGCTTGTCCTTGTCCTTCTTGGCTATCCTCTCGGTCTGTTGGCGCGTATTGACCTGCAAATCAAAAGTCCCGACGATCAGTGTGAAGAAGAAGAAGATAAAACTATGAAGAGAGTAGATGGAGATGGAGATGGATATGGAGGAGTAGTGTAAAGCGGCAGCAGTAGTAGTAGTAGTACTGTTTGAAGTGGATAAGTGATGATCTGAGCAATAATACCACCACCTGCTCCGGCTAATCCATTGGCCAACGCGCTTGAGCTTGACTTCGACATTCTTCTTCTTCTTTCTTCTTCTGCTAACTACCTCTTCTGTTACCCGTAGCCTCAACATTTCGAAAGACGTGGTCTAACGAATTTTGTTGGAAAAAAACAAGGATATTCCGTATTACATTTAATATTTATTTATAATTTATAATTCTTTTCTTTTTTTTCTCTTTTTTTTTTCTACCTCTCTCTCACCCTTCTTCTCTTTTGTAAATGAGTCGTTTAAAAATAACTTCTCTATTAGCTAGAGTTAGAGATAAGGTCGTGTACTATTGAATTTCAGCAGGATTGATACTGAATGTTGTTATTGTAGTACTCCATTCTATTTAAAATAAGTGTCGTTTTAGAGGGATTTTAATTATTCAAAATAAGTGTCGTTTGTGACTTTTTATACATATTTATGATCTTACTTC
>JANZLH020000197.1:71973-98053 GCA_026770325.2 Erythroxylum fimbriatum | reverse complement strand
CATGTACAAGTCGACTTATCAGAACCGTGCAAGCACAAGTCGACTTACACATGGACAAGTCGACTTATCACTTACAACACCAAGGTACCTTTTCTTGAATATGTTTGGTAAGCTCATCTGTCACTAATGCAAACTAAAAAGAGCTTAAGGCGGAGCTTTGGTAGAGCCCAATACCAATAGAAAAAGTTTTTGTGTCGCCTCCTATTGTCCGCACGCTTATCATTGCTCATTTATACATATCCATAATTACGCGTATATAGGTTATAAGAATTCCTTTTGCCTCAAACACCTCCACAAGATTTCCTTAAGAAACCCTGTCATATGCCTTCTTCAAATCAATAAAAACTATATGCAAATTTCGTTTTCATTCCCTATAGCATTTCATTAACCTATGGAGGAGATGTATTGCTTCTGTCGTTGACCTACCAGGCATAAAGCCAAATTGGTTGGCAGATATAGAAGTTACTCGTCGGACTCTCTTCTTAATCACCTTCTCCCACAGCTTCATGATGTGACTTAGTTGTTTAATGCCTTTATAGTTGTGACAATGTTGGATATTCCCTTTGGCCATGTATAATGAAATTAACCTATTCAATCTCCATTCATTCGGCATTTTGGCTGACTCAAGGATCATATTAAAAAGCTGAACTAGTCACTCAATACCGGCAACTTTTATTCTCTTCCATACCTCTATAGGGATCTCATCCGGTCCTACTGTCTTTTCGCTCTCCATCTCCTTCAAAATCTTAGTAATTTCTTCCCTTGTGCCTTTCACACCGAGACCAGTTATGAAAATGCTCCGACACGGAAGGGTTACCTAACTCTGTGTTGTCGAAGATGCCTTCATTATACACGCCAAAAATGTATCTCTGCTATTTACTCTTGATGGCATGGGTCTCCATGAATACCTGCCCTGTTTTATCTCGTATATAACAGACTTGGTTGAAATCCCTCATCTTATGTACCCTATCTTGTGCCAACTTGAAAATTTTTTATGCTCCCCTGTTAGTATCCAAACTCTTGTACAAAGTCTCGTAAGCTTCACCTTTAGCTACTAAAATTGTCTCCTTTGCCCTCTTCTTTTTCAATTTGTACCTTACTCTATTAGTTTCCCACTCTGCCTTTGTTATACTTGCTAATAGAGCTTTGTATGCTCTCTTTTTCGCCTTCACCGTTCCTTGAATCTCTTTCGACCACCACCAAGATTTTATCTGCCCACCCCTCGGCCTTTTAGAAACTCCCAAGAGTTCTGTGGCTGTTGCTCTTACCGAGGGAGCTACTCCCTTCCACATCTGATTAGCATCCCTTCTCACAGACCATGCGACTCCATACTGAATTCGAGTTATAAATTGTTCCACCATGTCCTCTTTTAGATTCTACCATCTAATTTTATGATACTGCTTAGTAAATTGTTGCGTCCTCTATACCTTCACTTCTAGATCCAAAACTAACAATCTATGTTGGATTGCTAAGCATGTGATTAGAAGCACTTTGCAATCCTTGCACCATGCTCCAACTCTCTTCCAGAGAAAGAAATAATCAATTTGCATATTGGTTGTGCTACTCTTAAAAGTCACCAAGTACGTCTCGTTTTCTTAAATAAGGAATTTGCTATCACTAACTCAAACGCTACTGCCATATCCAATAAAGCATTCCCACTTTCATTTCTAGTGTTGTACCCAAAGCTCACATGAGTCCTTGTATACCCGTTTGAAACAACCCCTATATACCTATTATTAGGGATTCGCTGGATCACTCCATCCAGCGCCTCTCAGAATAGACATTTTTGTTGTTAGTCTAAACCAGCTTGAGGTGTATATGCACACACTAAATTGAAAACACCATTGTTAATAATAATCTTAGCTATCATTTATCCTTGTGATATCCACCACTTAATTTATAAGTTCCTTAATTACTAAGATACCTACCTCATTTTACCTTCGAGGATCCCCTGAGTACCATAATTTGAATCTCCCTATCTCTTTTGCTTTAGCTCTCGACCACTTGGTCTCCTAAATGTAAGCTATTTATATCTTATACTTGTTTAAAATCTCTCCTAATTATAAAAATTTCTCCATAAGAGTCCAATATTTCTAAGAGCCTATTCTTAATATGTCATCACCTTTTTTATTCTTGCACGCGGAATGCACTGAAAAGCTTGCTCGTGTCCCATCAGCAATATTCAAAGCTATCCTTCTTAACTCACGACCCCACACTTTTCCGCAGGTTCTTCTTAAAAAACCCTTGGGATTCTCAAAGTAAACAAGCTCCCAAAGTAATTACTAGTGAAAGGTGATAAAAATCTTGCCCTTCTCAAAGGATTCACCATTATGAGCTTTAAATAAACTTGCGCGACGTGAATGCTATGACAAAATTGATATGAACTTCAGTTTGAGACAGCATCATATTGTATTAGGAATTTAACATAGTTCTGACTAATGAAATAGCTTTCAGGTATTCCTGTCCACAAAAGTTTGGCCAATATATGTCCACTACATGCCATGCGTTCCTATGAATTTAATCATCAATAGAACTTTACAACACACCAGCCACATTTCGGGTCGAGCGTCACAATCCCTATGCTGTTAATGACAAAACTCAATCCTCTCTTGTTACACCTACGCAAGGACATAATTAAGAATAATCATCATCTTCTTCGCACAGCTGAACTTGGCCCACGCTGACCTACCGCCCCTGGTTGGGAACCTGATTGGCCAGCAACTTGCTCCTCAGGCATGTTCATTGCTTGAGTTATAGCATTCATCACTATGAGTCCAAGGGGGATCAAGTACATCCACTGCAACAAAGCCATTGAGCGTCAATATACATATATAGACACACAAGATGCCAGATTTATACATGCATGTCCGTAGGAGCATTTACGTAAATGGTGTTATTCCTCAGGATTAAGATATTCATAATATTTTCAAAGTGAAATTGCAGCATATATATCCAATACTTTCTGACGTAAGGTTTGAGAAGTAGCATGTATCCATAAATATATGCAGTTTGTAGAGAACAATTAACTAGTTGAACACTCACATATTTAGCCCAGAATGATCTTTCTGGTGGTTGTACACCTTCAACTTCCCCATTTTCTGCAGCAAGGCTACTCTCGGCAAACAGTGGAGTTCTGCAAGTAGATAGGTAGTCATTATGAACAAAGATCTCAGGAATAGCACAAATATGTTAAATGGCAAAAGCAAAAGGAAAGGCCTTTAACTGATGCAAGACATTGACTATGGCTTTATTTAAAGGTCTATTGTTTCTTCACATTAAAAGTCTCCCTTCAGCAGAAGCAAAAACTCTATTCTCTACTCATGAACAAACGGGTTATACAGAAATGGAACATTTGACCATAATCAAACCTAAGAGATGCCATTGTATAGTCTTCCAAAGTCAGGAAGAGAGTGTGGGGTAGAGAATTGGCAACATGTAGAGCAAAACATAAGTGACAAATACATTATCTTACCTTGCTGCTTGTTCGCCAGTCTTTAGAACTGCATGTGAGTTGAATGACCATTTTGTAGGCTAAATCAAGAGAAAGAAACAAACATATAAGAGCTACCTTACGAAAGGGATATAAATTTAACATGTTCCTCATAAAAACCTACTGTGATCAGAAACTTGAAATTTCTGTCATCATAAATGGATAGAAACCCCATGATTCAAGTACTAAGTAAGATGAAACCATATGAGAATATCCAAAACCAAGACAAAAGGTTAGCTTACAATTTTCATTTGTCGAGGATAAGGGCAAGCCCCAGGGGCACCATAGTTGACAGCCAATACATTAGCACCATCCTGAAAAGAAAATGAAGACATAAAGACAATCGGAGAATGAACAAAGCCAGAAGACTACGGCTATAAATGTGTCCAAATGTATATTAAGGACCAATGGCAATCCCATGTTTCCATCAAGCCATTTCAAAATTTTGGAGATCTTAATTTGGAGGTGGGCCATATTGTACAGGAATACCACAGTACAAGGTCGGAACCAATAAGTTGATTTAGTAAGACCTCTAAACTGACGAATGGAAAACCTAACCACTGGCACTACCACTACCGCTGCCAGCAATGACCACAAAGATCATGGAAAAGATACTATACCATCTGAATATTTTATTTCCATGACATGCTACCCCAGTGACCATAAAAATGTTAAAATGAGGAGGTTATTACATTGAACTCTTCACCTGACATTGGTGAAATCACAAAACTGAACCCTAGAAACACAAAAGCCTTAGCACATGTGAATAACCTTAACAATTAAACTTCAAAGTAAAATAGTCATAGATAACCTACTGTTAAACTGACCTAAAATTTGCAAGAGAACTGACATAATTGAAAGACAAAGCAGAAAAGAATTAGTGCCTTAAGTGGAATATTACCATGTTTATAACAAAAAGTTCATCCAAATTCCCACGTGGAAGACATCTCTGTTGTAGAAGGAAAAGGAAGTTAGTACCATATGGATTCATGGTCAATTAAAATGGTACAAGTTACATATAAGCAGAAGTTATATTTAAGAAAAAGTGATATATAAGCATGTATAGATGTAGCATTGCTTTGATTACATAAGCCAACTCAGAAACCCTCTTGATTTCCTTGGCACTAGTATTCAAATTTAAAATCTATAGAACCGTTGCTGGATGTCTCCATAAAGTAAGCCTTCAGAGTTCAGACCATAATGAGATGGGAAAGAAGGCCAAAAATAAATTGGTATAATGAATATTAGATCAGAAGTTATTCAACCCTAAAAGCACAAGAGCTAAAAATGGTGGCGTGTGAATCTATTGTACATATTATCCATTAATCTGCCTACCTTATAAGCACAAGCACTGATAAAATCAACACAAGAAGGGCATGTATTCCAAAAAGCTTACAGCTTTGACAGACGAGACAACATAATCCTTCCCAGGAGCGCTCAAAACATTGGATGGCAATCTTATTCTATAGAAGTCATCATCATTCAGTAGCTTCTGCAAAAAGTTAAACAGTCCAGATCTTAGAGGAATGGTTACACGAAGAGTCCCAAAGTAAAACAAAGAACAGTATAAACTAGGGGAGAGGGATGGTAAGGAGCGACTTACTTCAAAATTCTGCTTGTCTAGATCGGTAAAAGCACTTCTTGAAAATCGCAGCTTTGTGAGTGTCTATAGGAAGCAGAGTTCAGTTACGTATCAGTTCCAGAATCAATGGAGGTAATAGCGAGAAATTTTAACCTTCATTTGTTGGTTTTAATAAAAAAAAAGAAAGGAATTTTTTAAGAAGCTAAAGGTAAGAACCTGGCCACCATGATGCAAAGTCTTGAGGCGAGCAGAGAAAGTACCGGCAGGAACAAAATCAGAGTCACCAAAGGCATGGTCTAGAGAAAATTGGATCTTTGAATCCGATTCCGAGTGATCCGACGAATACTTAGTCCTTGGGGTCGGAGGTGGAGGAGACGAAGCTTGGTATTGTGAGCGAGTGAGTTTAACGCCTCCCTCAAGTCCAAACTCCTCGTCGTCAACAAGTTCATCGGAATGGAAACCGTACACAAAAAATGAGGAACTTAACAACGCAAACACAAACACCAATATCATCTCCTTCTTCGTCATCACCATCTCATAGAGCTAGAATTGATATCACCAATCCACCACCAGATCGTATCGTCGTCGTCTCTGACTTTTATAGTGGGTGGTTGAGATTGGGCTCAGGGAAACAGTTGGGCTCAAGGAAACAACTGGGCTTATCCAAGTGAAGATACGAGGGCATGTATGTAATATGCATACAAATGGAGTCGACTCGGGTGTCCTTCTCGTCTCTCGTCTCATCTCATCACCCAAACAGACAAACCCTACAATCGAAGTGATACAGACACAGGCGTAGAGGAGTGTGTGGGTTCTTGAGAGAGAAAGAGAAAGATGGATGCCATGCGGAAGCAACTGGATGTTCTGATGGGAGCGAATCGGAACGGTGACGTCCGCGAGGTAAATCGGAAGTATTACGATCGCGACGTGTGTCGCATGTACTTGGTCGGCCTTTGCCCTCACGACCTCTTCCAATTAACAGTACGACGCCTAACCCTCATTTCTTTTCTTATCGATTCCATTCAGTGTGATAATCACTTCTTCTTTTTTGCAGAAAATGGATATGGGACCTTGCCCTAAAGTTCATTCCTTGCACCTCAGAAAAGAGTATGCTTTTCGCAAGCTTTTTGTTCTTTTTTGAACTGATTGGCTCTCTTCGAGTTTTGTATTAATCTAATCGTATCTTAGATACGAAGAAGCAAGGGCAAAGGGTACTGATAACTATGATAGAGAGTTGGAGGATGTTATTGATAGGCTTATTGTTGAGTGTGATAAAAAGATCGCTAGAGCTCTTAAGCGTCTTGAGAATGAGGAGGATGCTAAGGCTGCCATTGCCATTTCTGTCTCTGAGGTCACTCAGGTCATTACTTGTCTCAATTTCTTTTCTACTTCTTCTTGCTGCTTATTCCTGGATGCCCATTTCTTACTCGGGTTTGTAATTGTAGACTCCTGAGGTGATTGAACTTTCAAAACTGATCAAACAAAAGTTGAAAGATGTTGATAAACACGGTAAGTTTCCAACTGACTAGCACTTGTTTGCTCTGTTTTACGTGGGAATTTGTACTTGTACAAACCTTGTTGTCTTTGCAGATTATACAGGTTCAATATAAGATGATGTCAATGCTTTTTTCTTTTTACCACTTTTATGTTGTCATCCTTTCTGCTTCCTTTTTTGAAGATATACAGATAAATGCAGATGTGCCTGGTTGGAGTCTCTTTAATTTGCTTTTGTTTCTTATTTTACACTTTGTGGTCAATTTGGAAATAAATGCCTGCATTGGTTTATATTGTTTATAATATGTCTATGGCAGATCTCGAGGGTAAGACTGATTTTAAGATCCAAGCTCTTGAAGAAGTTGAAAAGCTTAGAACTGAGAGAGCAGAAAAGCAGGTATGGAATACCTATTTATATAACATGCAAGTGCTGATTTTGTTCAAAATTTCCTTACCCTTGACATAGGGTTTTAAGGCTGTGTAACATATGCTTAACCAAGCTTGTGACAATTGTGGCAGTCTGCACTTCTTTTGGAGGCCTTCAACAAAGATAGAGCATCCTTACCTCAACCCCTGCCAACAGCACCAGGAGTGGCACCTGTGCCTGCTCTTGATGCGCGTACCCAGGAAATGATAAATGAGAAGCTGAAGAAAGCAGAGGAACTGGGTAAGAAGTTCACATGCAAACATTTTAATTGCATAGTTAGCCTATGGTATTCAACTCTATATCTTCCTTATTTTCAATCTTGGATCATAAAATCCGTAAATTTATGACTTATAATTTCCTGTTGCTATTCCTTGTCCATTGATTTCTTTATCATCCTTGCAACACAAAAGTATCATATTTTCACATTTTCTTTCCTATGTTCCTATTTGGTAGGATGCTGTGGATTTTTCTGATGAACTTCTGCCAATTAATTTTTTTTTAATCTGATAACATGATCGATCATGGACATGTTTTGTACATCATTGCACAGTGCTCCATGTGCTAACAATAGAGTAGGCAGTAGACTGTTCTTAGTCTCATTCTTTTGTATGCACCACCTACTTACACTTTTGTGACACTCTTTGTGCCCCTTTGTGTTGCTCTTATTATTACTTTCATTGTTTAGGTGAGCAAGGAATGGTAGATGAGGCTCAAAAAGCATTAGAAGAAGCTGAAGCACTTAAGAAGGTTTGAATATCTTGGCTCTGGTTGGTTTAGCAGTTGTGCTTTGTTTTTTATATTACACAGTTTCCTTTTCGTCCTTCCTTTTCTTGATATGACTTTGGCTTATGTTTCTTATCATATCTGACTGTCCTCCCGTTCTTTCTAGCTACCTGCCAGACAAGAGCCTCCCGCTGATTCCTCCAAGTATACTGCTGCTGATGTGCGCATTGTGAGTCTTCTCCTACGAGTCATGATGGTTTTGTTTTTCCTTTTTTTTTTTATAAATGGTAAATGGTATTTATCAAAAAGGACTATTTACATCTGTATAAGGGGCATACCCAATCAGCTACAACAAGGCAAAATAAATCCAGAAACCCCTTTACACCCATAATGAGATTAAAAACATTTCATTTTGGTACATTACAACCGAAAAGACACTGGGGACGGTTTTGTCTTTCCTTGTTTAGAGGGATGGATGCATTGAAACGAAAACTAAGATTAGATTATAACTTACCAAGGGCATGCACTATCTTGTAACAACTTGTGGCATGTTGTGCCCGCGGATTGGAGAATAAACAATTTTCCATAGAATTCTAAGCTGAATTCTTACCTTAGTACTTAATTAATAACTTAAATGAGATATTTATCTGTTAACTTCTAATAGACGAATGCACAGAATCTCAGACCATGAATGTCTTGTTACTTGGTGTCAGTGGAAGTTTTGGATTCCAACTTTTCAGTTATGTACCCAACATTTTCTATCTTTAATAATTATATCTTCCTAATTTTATCCATCTTTTGTATTTCAGACAGATCAAAAGTTACGTGTTTGTGACATCTGCGGAGCATTTTTGAGTGTATACGACAGGTATAATTTTGATCTCTTCATTTATTGTTATATTCCTCTTCAAGATTTTCAGTGGGAATCAAGTGGTATTAGGGTTTCAAGTGGTTCTGCATTTGACCCGACTATTATACCTTGTTACCAGCAGGCTTTTGGGCCCAGTTTTACGAGGATAACTTTTGCAGCTAAAGAATGTGCGTTTTATTTTGTTTTATATACTGTAGATTGTAATATAGTTAGATAGCTATGGTCATTATCCTGTTTTTGCATTCTTTTTGCTGGAATTTGGTGAAAATTTTGATCATTGCTGTTTTCAGTGATCGGCGTTTAGCAGATCATTTTGGTGGGAAGCTTCACTTAGGATACATGCAAATTCGGGAGAAACTGGCAGAACTTCAGGTATGATAGTGGTTTGTGATGCTTGGTTTTCTTTGCTTAATTTTTTCTGTGGAAAGTAATAAAGTGAATAGAAATGTGTTCAGGGTAGAGTGAATACCAAATTCATGCAAACTCCATTTTGGTTTCCTAATGCCAAGGATGATAGAAGTTCGAAAGTCTCAAATAGTGTCTAAAACTCAAGAAAATATGTGGGCATTAATGACAGAAATGTAATTATTTTATGTCATATTATCAAGATGTCTTTAAGTTGGTATTCTCAATATGTTGGTTCAGGTGCTGGTATAATGTCACATTCATGATTCATCTATAAAGATTCTCAGTTAGTATTCGAGCTGTGAGTTTTTCTTACCTTGGAGTAGAAGCATACTTACTCATTCTTTTGATAATCTGTGAATAACTTAAAAAGTTTTTGTAGAGCATACCGTAAGCATTATGGCCTTAAATAAGGTATCCTGTCCAGTATGATATCTTGTCAAAATTATATCTACTTGTACATATAGTGTATTAAGTTGTCTTAAAAGAGTCTGCTGAGATTCTTATTGCAACTGGATTACAGGAGGTTTGGTTTTGAAAATTATAATGATGGTTTATCATTGGCTTGATCTAGCTGTTGGGATTTTCATCTGTCAAAAATGTCTAAGTTGAATAATTGTGGTTGGAGATATCGAAAAATATTGTCAATCAATTTTAGGAGAAGATTGCGAACTTATAATAGATTAGTCCTGCTTTATTACATCTGAGATATTTTTTTGTCTGAGCTCTTGGCTGCCTGTATTCATAAGCAACCTTGATGGTTGTATTTTATGGTAAGGGAAAGGTAGGTGGTCAAGTCTGTGATTGTAAGATGTCTTGGAATTGTTTTTATGGTGACTGAATGCCAAGAATTCAATGGCATAGTTTTGTGCTCTTCAAGGTGGACCCCAATCAATTTGTTGGTTTAAGGATTTTTAAGGATGCCTACTCAAGAATGCCATTATATTTTTATGACCTTTTTGTTAGCATTAGTCAACTGGAACTTTACTTTGTACCATTTAAAGCATGCTTTTTCAGTAGTTATTTCTGACAATTTGTCAGGAAGAGAGAAACAGGCTTCGAAAAGGTGAACGTCATGATGATCGAAGGTATTATTGTTTGTGTATTCATGCCTGAAATCTTTCATTTTATGTCTGTCATTGCGTGTCACTAAATTAGTGTCTTCCAGATCAAAAGAGCGAAGTAGAGATCGTGAAAGAGAATCCAGTAGAGATCGCTCTCGTGGAGGGAGCCGTGATCGAGGAAGGGATTATGACCATCGGAGCAGAGATCGTGACAGGCACTATGATCGAGATCGAGGATATGATAGAGAACGTATAAGAGATTCAGATCACTCCCGCAGTTATGATTCCAGAAGTCGTAACAGATCTCGCTCTCGGTCCGGGGAACGTTCAAGGGATTATGATCGCCACAGGTAGCTCATCCATATATCCGTTCTGTTGACAAGTTCTTATACATGTTATTCATAATAGTTATGATTCTGTTTTACCTTCCATATAATGGTGATGTATAGCTGTATAGTAATTCTTGATGGCACTTTAATTTGTACTTTTGTGGTGTTTAAATAATTCGATTCAACTATTTGCAGTGAATTCTATACAAAGATCATCTCAATTGAAGTATTGGAGTTTTCATTGTTTTACCATTTGGAAGAATTCATTAGGTTTTAGAATTTTGTTTTTCCTGTTTTATGGCCAATCAAAAATAATCTTGAGACTTGAATAATCTGCACTTTGGAGGTCAATAACTTCTTATGTTCATGAATTATGTTTATAAGATTTCCCTTGCCACATTTCCTTACACCTTTTGCCAACTTTATGAGATACCGGAATAGTTTGATCTTGATAAGTATGCCAATGTTTTCTATGTTTTGCAGGCGCTATGATCGTTACTAGAGTTGTTGCTGTTAAGCTGTCGAGTATGAGAAACTGTAGTCCCTGCTAATATCTGTGAACTTTAGGGAAGGGAAGCGTGACCCTTCATGTTACTCTGTTTTTCTTTCAGATGACTGAAAGTATCCACTAATATTGTAGGTCTGCATCTGCTTGATAGATTTAGGAGTTTGATGTTTTGAGAGGTATGGTCTTACTATGTTTACATTTTAGCCCTTGCTTGTGATGGAGTCGGTTCGAGTAGATTTGCGTAATTTGCCCAGATTGATCAGATAGTTTCCAGCTTAATGATTTTCGCTCTATTTATACCTGAAGTATTCACCTAGTTCATATTTGTCACGATTGATCGAACCTCGGTTAAATTCTGAATTAAATTGCTATTCCGGGTTGTCAGAAGCATCTTTGCAGTACTTGTTAAGCTATAACTAATCCATATTAAGAGTTGCGTAAATTATAAAATTAAATTAAATTTGACAATTTGTAACTTAAGAAAAACAGGGATTCCTGCGAAGCCTACGCTGAACTGCGTTGGCCTAATGTCGAAGCCA
Organism: Erythroxylum fimbriatum; assembly: GCA_026770325.2. Classification (NCBI taxonomy): domain Eukaryota; kingdom Viridiplantae; phylum Streptophyta; class Magnoliopsida; order Malpighiales; family Erythroxylaceae; genus Erythroxylum; species Erythroxylum fimbriatum. The sequence continues at coordinate 86,621 of JANZLH020000197.1, read as the reverse complement.
ATCAAAGCACTGCATGGTTGGTCCTGGTTCGAAGTATATGTTCATTCGACGGCTCCCCAAGGGTCCACGACAGGCGACTATGGACGGCCTTGATATCCTGACCTCTACTCTTTACCTTACGGCAAAGGTTCCGACGTCTATACAAGTTCGGTGCAATTTAAACATGAACACTAAGTGCCCTGGAATCCTACAACTTGGAAAGAGATGAGTTATGGCCTGTAACAGTGCCTTGCTTGGCGTTTCAGAAGCCTGAGTTCCGTTGCACAGGAGCTTTTGTATTGTTCACTTGCACGCCATTCATTATACATTGGATGTGTTCATATGCAAAAAGGACACAGAAAAGGTAATCTAATATCACTCCACTATAAACAAAGTAGAAAAGTAAGGGGTCAAGACAACCTTTAACAAGATGCTTCAAGACATCATTCCATTTGTAGTGCAACTCATCATACTTAATAGACACACATTACTTACTAGCTTCTGCAATATACAAACTCCAAACCAGTTCTTCCCATTTACAAGAACACAAAAATCCGACACTCCATCTGAAAAGGAACTCGAAATGAACATACATTCGATATAAACTGATGGCAAGCTCGAGTTGACCAAACCAAACATTATGGGAACCCAGTAGCAACCTTCCCATTTCATCTAATATCAACGTTTATTACTTCCTGTTTCTTCATTTTCTTGTACCATAATGGTAAACTTCTTAGTGCAGACACAGAAATCAGGCACTCCGAAGAAGAAGCATTAACATCTACTGATTCAATTCTTCAACCTCGTATTCCAGCAAAAAGTAAAATTATACAATTCCAAAGGCTGATTGACTCTGACATTCTTAATATATCTGCATCTGCATTTTATGAAACTGCCCTCAGCACATCTCCTTGATGATCTTCAAATGCAAGCTTATCAGATTGTTTCTGACAAAACAAAAAAGCCGTGTTACAGAAAGTGACAAGGGATCATCTATCCCAGCAGAGTGCTCCTAAAAGATCTTCAGAAGATCATAATATACGTGCATAAAAGCTACAGAGAACTAGGTTCATAATCTCTTCGGCATTATCGAGCTACAAGATGGTGTGAGAAGATTACGAATTGATAGGTGGAAAAAACCAGAATCGTCTAAGCTAAACTCAACTCATGTATAATCCTAACACAAGAAGGGCCATTGATGCTTCTCAGTATTTCAACAGGTCAAAACACATAAGATACCAAGCTAGTCACTGCAAAAAAAATTCATAGCAAACACACACAAAATCTTCTGAAACTGGAAGGAATCAATTTTCCTTGCAAGAATTCAGAAATCAGAAGTTGATTATGCTCTGGAAACTGAAACAAAAGGACATTCTTTTTCAACACTGTAAAAAGCTGATTAGGTGAAAGAAACAGTCCCAAAAACTAAACAGGCATTACCAAATCAATTAAAGACGATAACTTGCAAACAATTTTATGTAATTCAAGCCAAACAGGATCAAACCCCCAGTGAAATTGACGATTTCCCATCTACTCACAGAAACACAAAATCTACCAGAACAAATCAAAGCTATACGAAACAAGCCCAGAAACAGAGCAGAAAAGGGAAGAGAACACAAACCCTAAACATTTCAAGTCCTTGCAAATTGAGGAGCTCAGCACCAAGATCAGCAGCGTTACATTCAATAGGGTTCTCAAACAAAGACGAAGAGAATTGCTTATCAGCAACCCCAACATCAAAGTAAATAACTCCAGAGCTAGGAACATCGACTCGTATACCCTTGACGGGCAACCAAATAAACAGCTCCTGTTGCGACATACCCGATAAATTTCCGATCTTGCCCAACGATAAGTGCCCAGAAACGTTAAAGTCGTAGTGGAGCAAGTTCTCGAACTTGGCGTTGCAGGGCTGAGTTAGGTTAATGTGGAATTCGCCTGTTAAAGGGTCTAGTGAGTAGTCGGTCACGCCCTTCGGAAGGAGGCCAATCGGGAGGCCGTTGCGTTGCAGGTGGTCGTAGATGGACGGCGCAGATTGGGCGAGAAAGAGAAGGAAGCTCAAGGAAAGTGAGAGAAAATAAATCCAGGGACCCATCACCGAATCAGTCAGATCTCGTGACCAGAGAGAGATAGAGAGAGAGGTTTTGGGTTCTTAAAGGTTTCGATTGTGTTAAGGTTGTAGGATCCTTAATACGGGATTTTATATGTGTCAAAAGTTGTCCTAATTAAGTAACGAACTGGTTCTTTAGGGTTAGTTTCGTTAAAAAATCCCGACTTCTTGGAACTAAAAATCCAACTATTAACCACCACAGAACATCGACTCCCTGTTCTTCCGCAAGTATTGGAGCCATTCTTGAAGCTGTTTAGATCATTATCCAACTCAGACAAGGACTTGCAAGCGAATAGAGTACGACGTAAGACTAGAATTATGGGTTGTTAAAAGATTTTTTTCAGGTTTTCAAACCATTTTCTGTTTTCTCTGCCCGTCTTCGTATCTGATCAGACTAAGAACAAAGGGTTGGCCTTACCTTAAATGACTGAATATTTATTCAGTTCAGACATTGATATCAATAATCACACACATCAAGACTCCAGTAATTATGAATGTGTCACAAGGTGTCCTGATAAAGGTAAGGAACTGATTTTTTAGGGGATTGGTTTAGTAACATTAAATAATTCCGACTTCTTGGAACCAAAGGGTAACTCCTATTTCCAAAAAAAAAAAAGAAGGGTAACTCCTATCTACTACAGAACATCAACTTCCTGTTCTTCCGCAAGTGTTGGAGCCGCTTTTGTAGCTGTTTAGATCATTATCCAACTCAGGCAAGGACTTATGCAAGCTAATAGATTAGCAGCGTTAGACTAGAATTATGGGCTGTTAAAAGATATAATCATTTTTAAGATTTTCAAACCATTTTCTGTTTTCTGTGCTCGGTTCCATATCTGATCAGCCTAAAAACAAAGAATTGGTCTTGCCTTCAAAGAATGAATCTTTATTCAGTCCAGACATTGATAACAACAACCACACAAATCACGTTACATAAAGCTACAGGTTTTCGTAACTGAACTTTCCAAAAACAGTCCCCTTGGAGGTCAAGCCATGAAGTTTCAATCACAAACAAAAAGTAAATCCAAATCACTAAAAAGAAACTGAAAAGCTAAACTTTGTTTTATCAATTCATCTTCTACAAGGGAAGGATCTGAACTACAGATCCTGATTGATCAGCCCAACCTTGAATTTGAACGAAAAGCCCATAGAATCATTATCAAAACAAAGGAATGTCTGAGAAAAACTTTTTATCCCTTTCAGTCCACAGACCCTTCATTAATATAGCAATCATAACATACAACAAGCCTAACATATAGCCTAACATACAGCCTATCCATTTATAGCACCTAGCATATATGAAGCCTAACTTGTAGCCTAGCTAATTTACAGGAGTAAACAACAGCCTAACTTGTAGCCTAGCTAATTTACAGGAGTAACTTGTAACCTTATCTTGACATCCCCCCTCAAATTGATGCCGGGGAATCAAAAAGCATCAATTTGTGAACAAAGAATTGATGTCGTGCCTGAGAAAGAGGCTTGGTAAGAACATCCGCAAGTTGTTGATCAGTCGAAACATGCGGAAGTGAAATAATACCATTATCATAGGATTCCCGAATCGAGTGACAATCGACCTCAATGTGTTTGGTGCGTTCATGATAAACTGGATTTGCAACAATCTGAATAGCACTTGTATTGTCACCATGAAGTGGTGTAGGATCCGTTTGTGAGAAGCCTATTTCAGAGAGTAAACCCCGCAACCAAGTGATTTCAGAACATGTAAGTGACATTGCGCGATATTCTGCCTCAGTTGAAGACTTAGAAATGCGAGCTTGTTTCTTGCACTTCCAGGAAATTAAAGCTGATCCCAAGTAAATACACCAGCCGGTTGTAGACCGTCGTGTGTCAGGACATCCTGCCCAATCTGCATCACTATAGGCAACCATGTGAAGAGATGAGTCAGCTGGGAAGAAAAGACCACGATGAGAAGTACCAGAAAGATATCGAATTACTCGTTTGGCAGCAGCTAGATGCAAATGTCGAGGAGCAGCCATAAACTGACTCAACAAATTAACTGCGAAAGAAATATCCGGACGAGTGATAGTCAAGTAAACCAGACTCCCAACAAGACGCCGATACAGAGTTGGATCTTGAATAAGATCGCCATCATCTTTTCGTAATTTCACATTTAATTCCATTGGAGTTGCTACAGATTGAGTGTTTTGTAAGCCAGCTAGCGTAATAAGATCAGCGATATACTTATGCTGATTTACAAAAATTCCTTTGGCACTTCGATGAACTTCAAGCCCCAGAAAATAAGAAAGCGATCCAAGATCTTTCATTTGAAAAGAATCATGTAAAGAAGCTTTCAATTGATTGAGCTTGTCAAGATCAGAGCCAGTAATCAAAATATCATCCACATATACAAGAAGGAGAACAATGCCGTGAGAAGACTCATGAAAAAATAGGGATGGATCATACTGGCTTTGCACAAATTCAAGGTGAAGAAGTGTTTGTTTAAATTTTGCAAACCAAGCGCGAGGAGCTTGTTTCAGCCCATATAATGAGCGCTGCAAATAACATACCTCACCTGGAGCAATCACTAAACCTGGAGGAGGACGCATGTAAACATCCTCTTGTAGATCACCATGAAGAAAGGCGTTCTTGACATCCATCTGATGAATAGGCCAAGCTTGAGAAGCAGCTAGAGCCAAGATGGTACGAACTGTAGTCATTTTGGCGACAGGAGCAAATGTTTCATCATAGTCAATGCCATATTCTTGCCGATTCCCAAGAGCGACAAGACGAGCCTTACATCGTTCAAGAGTCCCATCAGACTTGAGTTTAACAGAGAAAATCCACTTACAGCCAATAGGAGTAACATGAGATGGACAAGTAACGACTGCCCACGTCTTATTTTGTTCCAAAGCATGAAGTTCCTCCTGAATTGCATGTCGCCAACATTCATGTTTAACTGCTTCAGAATATGATGGGGGTATTGCTAGAGAAGACAAGGTGGTTATCATGGATTTGGGATGACCAAAATCAGCCAGTGAATAACCATACCTGTCCGGAGGATGAGTGCTGCGTGAAGACCGCCTAAGTAATGGTGGATCAGGAGCAGAAACTGGTGGCGAAGAAGACACTGGATTCGAGTCACTTAATGGGGCGGCATGCTGTGTACGACGTGTGTAAACAAGATGAGGTTGAAATCTGGCGATGGGAGAAGAAGTACTCGAAGGAACGTCAAAAGGAGGAAGAAGGGAATGAGTAGAAACACCAGAATGTATAGGATAAAAATACTTCTGGTCCCAAAAAATGACATTTCTAGAAATACGTATACGCTGGATGTGAGGATCGAAACATATGTAACCCTTGTGGTGTTGAGCATAACCAAGAAAAACACATTTGACAGATTGTGGAGAAAGTTTCGTGTTTTCATGTGGAGGAAGAAGAACAAAACAAACACACCCAAAGGGATGAAGATGAGTATACTTGGGCTGTTTTTGATGAAGAAGTAGATACGGGGTCTGATGATTAAGTGAAGAAGATGGAAGGCGATTGATTAAATAGACAGCAGTAGATAAAGCCTCAACCCAGAATTGGTGTGGAACAGAAGATTCAAGAAGGAGGGAACGCACAACATCAAGAAGATGTCGATTTTTCCGTTCAGCAACACCGTTTTGCTGTGGTGAATAAGGACAACTTCGTTGAGGAAGTATACCTTTGGACTGAAGGAACTCTTGAAATTTTATGGACATGTATTCGCCACCACAATCGGAACGTAAGACTTTGATAGATTTAGAAAACTGAGTGTGAATCATGGCAAGAAATTTTTGGAAGGCATCAAAAACATCAGATTTTCGTCGCAAGAAATATATCCAAGTGAAGCGACTATAATCATCAATGAAGGTCACAAAGTATTTATACTGAGCGTGAGATATAATAGGAGAAATACCCCAAACATCACTATGTATTAAATCAAAACACTGTGAAACACGATTGGCACTTGTTGGAAAAGAAAGAGTTTTGCTTTTGCCCATTTTGCAACTAGAACAATCAAAGGAAACATGTTTAACAGGTACGTTATTTCCTAACACGCCGGAATTTAACATACGGGATAGAGTTCTATCATGTGGATGACCTAACTTCACATGCCATGACTGAAAGTCGGACTGAGTTGCATGAGAAAGAAAAGAGGACACATTCTGAGGAAGGATGGATGCATTGAGATGAAGTGGAAACAGACGACCCCATTTAGGACCCTTCACTACTGTCTTCCCCGACACTAGCTCCTGCACATCACAACCAGAAGGAGAAAAAATAACTTTGCAATTATTCTCAACAATTTGCCCAATAGACAGTAGATTAGTTGACAAATCTGGAGCAATAAACACATGTTTCATGGAAGGAGAAGAGGAAATATCACCAGTAGCAGCAATAGGAATATGTTCCCCACTCGCCGTTTCAATTTCTAAGTTGCCAGTATATTTTTTCACATTATGCAGATTATCGGATGATGGAGTCATATGGTTTGAAGCAGCTGAGTCAAAAAACCAAAGTTTAGACAAGGATTTGAGTTTACCAGTAAGACCAAGAGCAGAAAAAGCTGAAATAATCATCTACTGGACAGTTTCTTGCGTAAGAGGAGGTACGGATACAGTAGGAACAACGTCTGCAGGTGCATTAACATCAGGCAAAACAGTAGTGTGCAATGCACGAGGATTACGATTCTGTGGACGTTTCCGACAATCAGCAAGAACGTGGCCCTTGATTTTGCAATAGTTGCAAAATTTTTTAGAACACTGATTTGCAATATGTCCAAACCCCTTACAGCTATAACATTGGATGTTGGTCATATCCCTAGCACGTGGTTTACCCTGGGCAGCAAATGCAACATTTAGGACGTTAGTAGAGGTCCCCTGTTGCTCCAAATGTGCCTTAGTCATATGACGCTGCTCTTCCCGAAGAAGTTCACCCAAACAATCATCCAAAGATGGAGAAGGTGTTCGGAGCAACAGATTGGATCGCACAACTTCAAATTCAGGTCGAACCTTCATCAAGAATTGATCTCGCTGACTTGTCTGATGCATATTTCTAACAACCTCCAGTGATGCATCTGGAATCGAAGTATACACAATGTCGGTATATTCTGTCCACAAGGTCATAAACCCCGTATAATACTCCTGGATTGACAAGTTGCCTTGCGCATAATTAGATATGTCATACTCAAGGTGGAATCGCCTAGCAGAGCTTTCTTGATCATATACCTTCTTCAGATATTCCCACATAGCTTTCGCTGTTTTGTACGGTCGTAAATTGACGACAATGGTAGAGTCCATTGTTTGCAGCAGCCAGCTCTTGACACGAGCATCCTTGGCAGTCCATTCTGCAGCCGTGGTTGGATCAGTAGGCTTACTGTCCGTACCATCAACAAGACCCCATAACCCTTTTCCCTGAACATAAATTTGAAACTGAAATTCCCAAGCAAAATAATTCTTGCCTGAGAACTTGATGCAAGATATCTCGGATTTCTCCATGAAAGAGAAAAAAATATGAAGCAAAAGAATAAGACAAATCAAAAAGACGGAGAGGAATCTCGTCTGGGCTCTGATACCATATCAAAACAAAGGAATGTCTGAGAAAAACTTTCTGTCCCTGTCCACAGACCCTTCATTAATATAGCAATCATAACATACAACAAGCCTAACATATAGCCTAACATACAACCTATCCATTTATAGCACCTAGCATATATGAAGCCTAACTTGTAGCCTAGCTAATTTACAGGAGTAAACAACAACCTAACTTGTAGCCTAGCTAATTTACAGGAGTAACTTGTAACCTTATCTTGACAACAACCACTTGGTCACAAAGGCTCTGATACCATGTTAAGTGACCGTTTCACCACAATAGCTTAAGTTATTGTGTGAGGCCAACTTAATTGGTTTTATATATTCACTAACAGAAGATAGTGAAGTTGACGGGAAAACCTGAAATGCCAACCAAAGGGGTGTTGGGTAAGAACTTCCATAAGGTTATCTTGAATACTAACCAAAGTATGCTATTTATGTTGAGACTGACAGATCCGATAGAACTCCAAATGCAAAGGATGGAGATTAACGAAGATGCTCAGACTAGAGATGAACTGGAAGGGCTATTAGCAGAATATGGCATTTCAGGTTACCTCTGAATAGAGCTTGGCGATCACGCGATACATCTTAAACCTGGAGTGGAGTCCATCAATGTTAGGCCATATCGATACTCGGGGGAATAGAAGGATGCAATAGAACAAGCGGTGCAAGAGTTGGCTGAACAGGGGTTTATAAGGAAGAGCGTTAGCCCGTACGCTTCGCCGCCGGTGATCTTGGTAAGGAAGAAGGATAATTCTTGGAGGATGTGTATCGACTACAAGAAGTTGAACAAGCATACGATAAAGAGCAAATTTCCGATGCCACTTATAGAAGAGCTGCTGGAGGAATTGAAAGGGTTGAGCTGGTATTCGAAGCTGGACCTACTGTCGGGGTATCATTAGGTAAGGATAAAGGGAGGAAGACAGACCAAAAACAACCTTCAGAACCCATGAGGGACAATTCGAGTTTTTCGTGATGCTGTTCAGCCTCACGAACGCGCCATCAACCTTCCAAAGTCTTATGAACGAAGTATTTAAACCTTTCCTTCGACAATTTTTGCTTGTATTTTTTGATGATCTGTTTGTGTACAGTGCCGATTTTAAGCAACATTTGAAGCATCTCCAATTGGTATTGGAAGTTTTGCAACAACACCAATTGTTTGTGAGGGGAAGTAAATGTATATTTGGGGCTAGACAAGTCAATTACTTAGGGCATTCCATATCGGAGAAAGGTGTAGCTACAGATCTTAAGAAGATAGAGACTATCCAGCAGTGGCCCCAACCGCGTTCGTTGAAGGAGCTTCGGGGGTTCTTAGGGTTGTCAGGTTACTACAGGAGGTTCATCAAACAGTACGGGGTACTGGTGAAACCTCTCAATGCGATGTTGAAGAAACAGGAAGAGGGGCGTTGGGAATGGAAGGCGGAACAACAAGAGGCATTTGAACAACTTAAGGGAAAGTTAATGACGGCGCCGGTATTGGCGTTACCGGACTTCACTAAAATATTTGTGATTGAGGCGGATGCGTGTGACAAGGGGACCGGAGCGGTATTGCAATAGGAGAGTCAACTGATAGCTTACATGAGTAAGGCGTTGGCTCCAAAACATCAAGGACTGTCGACGTATGAAAAAGAGTTTCTGGCCATAATCAAGGCGGTGAAACAGTGGCATCACTATTTGAACGGAAGATACTTTCGGGTGCAAATCGATCACCGAAGCTTGAAGTACCTTTTGAAGCAAAGGATATCTACACCTTTCCAACAAAACTGGTTACAAAAGCTGATGGGCTACGACTTTGAGGTCACTTACATAAGCGGGAAGGAGAACTTGGTTGCCGATGCATTGTCGCGTGTCTCCAGCTTTCAACTACTTACAATGGCGGTATCACAAATCCAAGCAACCATGATGGATGAAATTCGAGAAGGTTGGGAAAAGGACGCTACGATCAAGGACCTCATCAGAAGGTTAGAATCTACCGAAGTTCCGATGGGCAATTATGAATGGAAACAGGGAATGCTAAGGTGGAAGGGGAGGATGGTAGTGAGTTGTAACAAGGATTTTCGGGAGAAAATAATCAAGCTAGCGCATGATAGTCCAAAAGGAGGGCATTCGAGGGTAACAGCAACACTCAAACGAGTACAAAGCCTCTTTCATTGGGGATACATGTCCAGGGATGTCAGAAACCATATCAAGTCTTGCGTAGTCTGCCAAAGGAATAAGGATGATCATGCAGTGTCCCCAGGATTATTACAACCCTTACAGGTTCCAGAGGGCTGTTGGAAGGAGGTCACGATGGATTTCATAGAGGGGTTGCCACCGTCACATGGGAAGTCGTCGATCTTCGTGGTGGTCGATAGGTTCAGTAAGTATGCGCACTTCGTGGCAATTAGGCATCCCTACACCGCCGGAGGTGGCACAATCTTCATGGACTATGTATTTAAATAGCATGGAATGCCTGTACGAATTATTATCGATAGGGATTCATTGTTTTTAAGCAAATTTTGGAGGGAAATGTTCAGGTTACAGAATGTGACGCTGCATCCTTCGACCACATATCACCCACAGACGGATGGGTAGTCTGAAGCAGTGAATAAAACACTCGAGACATACCTAAGGTGTTTTTGCAATGACACGCCTCAGAAGTGGACAAGATGGCTTACCATGGCAGAATGGTGGAATAACACTTGGTACCACTTGGTCATAAATACAACCCCGTTTGAAGTTCTTTACGGATATCCCCCTCCCTTATACATGCCATATGTGGCCGGAGACTCCAAGGATGTGGGGATGGACCAGATGTTTCTAGAGAGGGAGGCAACGTTACAAATTGTTAGATTTCACCTGAACAGGGCAAAACAGAGGATGAAGATGCAGGCTGATAAGAAGTGTTCAGACAGCGAATTTGAAGAAGGACAATGTGTGTTTGTGAAGCTTCAACCCTACAGGGAACATTCTGTTCAACGAAGGGTCAACCAGAAATTAGCGCCTCTATACTATGGGCCCTTCCCTATCATGAAGAAGGTAAACAAGGTAGCGTATATGTTGGGATTTCCTGAAGGGGTGTCCATTCATCCTACCTTCCATGTTTCTCAACTGCGAAACTCAGTTTCTGAAGGTACGACTGTATCAAGCCAATTACCCACGACGGTGAAGGATGTGGAGAAGATCCCAGTAGTTATTTGGGGACGAACGATGGTTAAGAAAAATAATCGAGCTGTAACACAGATACTCGTACAATGGCAAGGAGAAGCGCGAGAAGACGCGACATGGGAAATGTTCTATGAACTACAGAAGAGGTATCCCTACGTCAACCTGATGGACAAGGCGGTTCTTGAAGACGGAGGGGGTGTTACGAACGCGTGAAGGCTTGGACGCGGGAAGAAGATGAGGAAGACGGTGTCGTAGAGGATAGGCCTAAATAAACTAAACGCTGTGTATGAAGCAACGTACACTCTCCCAGCTCACGTGCCAGAGTTTGGAATATATTCGATGTATTGTTATATATCCATTGTAACCGAAAGGGAAAGACAGCTAATGAATGAATCCTAATTTCTGATCTCTCTCTCTCTCTCTCTCTTCGTGTGTGCGTGTGATCAATCATTCCCTCCAGGGAATTGTGATGTTGTTAAGGGAGTGGTGAAATTAACGTAACAGATGTGAAATTGTCAAAAGGGTTTCGACAGATTTAAACCATTCGACAGTTAAGACTTCTTGATGGACTCTTGCAAGGCACCAAAGGAACGTGTGTGGCAAAAATCCTAGGATCAGACAATCCCGATAAGTCGGGAACATGGTTGTTCGTATAAACCTTGTACTCAAAGAAAGGAACAAGATCATGAGGATTGGAGGAGAGCAAAGGGTGTCTGTTTTTGTCTGCAAAACGATCACGGTTCAAGATGGCAAAAGCTAGAGCTTTGAGCCATGTTGTTCCTGATTTAGGAACAGTAACTAGAAGTCTAGAACAACATCAGTGTCTTTGGCCTGGAAATGTTTCTGAAAAAACATTATAGCTTGGATCTCCTTTGGTTGGCATCCAAAAACCTTGGAGCTTATAAGTGTACAGAGTTCTCCAACCTTTTTCTCTAGGAAGAGAAAAAAGCAACTCCATGCACTCATTTGTGAGCTTCTCATTATCATCATCTTCTTCCTTTCGTACAGTACTTGGTGTTGGTGCTAAGTGATGCTTTGAATTCATAGATAAAAGTGAACATAAGGTTAAAATCGAGACATTGTTCATGTTGATAAAATTACATTCAATAACTGATCATTTACACTTAATTGTATCATAAATCAAGTTTTAACTCAATTATTAGAATGATCAGTCAGACTAAGTTAAGATGATATCACTAATAAAAAAATTGAAACAATTGATCTAAGGGTATGATACAAACTTAAAAATCAATCTTTGACTCACTCATGAAGTTAGATTGACATGAATGGCTTGATAATGATTTAATTCATCATAATGTTGGAGGAAATTAAAGAAGATATATGCTCAAGAAGGCAATTTAATTAATATTAAAAGAAATATGTTAATTAACTATCATTGCATATTTTTAATTTTGAGATGTGGGAAATTCATGTAATATCATTTTCTATTTCACATCAAAATTAATAATATGATATGATATATATGAGTTGCATGCAGGTTGATGTGAATAGACATAACTGTTCTGATTGTTACAAGAACAAATACAATGAATCATTCTAACAATATGTGTGGATGCTGATATATTGTTCATTGTTGGTGCCGACTAAATTTTTTCTTAAATATGGTGCCACTAAGTTAGTTGAAAGATGGTTGTCAGTTCAATACAGTGTGCCCTACTTATCAGCAACACCAAAATTCATATGGTCCTATGTCTGATGTGATATGACAAACCACCCATGTATTTTTCTAAAAATAACGTCTCTCAGTCTCTCTCAGTCTCTCTCAGTGCTTTGGGAAGGTACGCTGCATGTAAAATGTGGCTGTGAAAACAATTTACCTCATTAAGAATACAAGAAAATATTGTTTCTCCTCACTCCAGTCTACGGAAGTTGTACAATTTGGCCTTGGCTTCACAGGAGCTAAACTAACTAAGTGGCCACTTTCTCCTTGAATGCAAGAAGCTGACCTAAATGAAAGCTCTTGGCAATCCAGCTAGCTTGCTGCAAAAATTAACAAAGTTCAAAGAGAAAGATCAACACATCAGAAAGAGCCACAGGATCGGCATCTTCGTGCATCCGGCTGGATCTAAAATGAAGGACAAGCTTCAGTATAAATGTAAATCTTTCTCAGGCCTGATTCAGATTTAAAGTCTAAATGAAAACAACCATTATTGGAAATTTCCTTTCTGAGGCACATTGCCTTAAATGACGCAGTGCCCTACTCTCATCCTCAGCAGCAATGATTCCTAAAGATATCTCTTGAAGACATCTGATTAACCTTTGCAGTGTCTTGAATACCTGTCCACCTCCATGCATGCTAACAGCCCAAACAGCTTTGAATGTCATCAAATTCGAAAATGTTTCAGAAAGTAAGAGAAACTTATGCCAAACAGCATTGAATTACAGGTGCTTTTATCAAATCTTTGCCCTGATGACTATGGCTAATTTGTTGCAGAAACTAGGCTTCCCATGAACCATAATCCCTACTCTGTGAAATACCTTTCTTATCAACACAGCAAACTAAAGCCTGAATTTTTGCACAATCTGTATCAGCCTGATTTGGCAGGATCATGTACCTGACATAAACAACAACTATGAATCCCAGAAAGATCCAATTATTACAATATTAACCATAATGTTGGTGTGAAGAAACCTCGAATATCTTTGCTTTGACGGTGTGACTGAGCGAAACTTCTATCAACTTAAAAATTAAAATAGTTTTGACAATAAAATTTTAATTAAAAAAAGCCTGTTGAATATTTATGATCTTAAAAATTAAAATAGCTTTGACAATAAAATAAAGAATATTTTAATTCAAAAAAGCCTATAAGTTGAATCTTCTCATTTTTTAGACAATATATATTTGTATATTATCGATTTAATAGATTTTTTATTAATTTGTCATGGCTTATAAAACTTTAGAAATGACACTGCAAATAGGCTTGACCTTGAGCCTTTCTAGAATGCGGTTCCATGGCTTTGTTTGGTAAATAGTTGATTAGCTAGTTTTTATCAAAAGTTATTTGACTGTTTAACTGTGATAAATCGCTGATAATTATGTTTAGTAATCAACTGATTTGGTTGGAGATTGAACCCAATTTGTTATTTTGAAAATACTCCTATGAAATATTTTGCTTAAGTACTGGTTGAGAAATTAAGGAACGAAAAGAATATTGTGTCTAAAAGTTATTACAAATTATTCAAACTGCAATTTTTTATTATTGCTTTTCCTTCACCAAATACTGAGTACCAAAACTTCACTCATACTAGTGAAAAATAAGTTAATATACTGGAAAAAATGAACTTTCACAGTTCAGCTTGATTATTACAGAGGAAAAAAAAGTAGCAACAGTAGTAGTAATTTTTTTTTTAAAGAGCATTAGTAGTAATATTATTATTATTGCATGTTCTGCGTTTTTTATTAGAATTATAAAGTTAGTTTTGTGAAGTTAAATAAGTAAAATCTAAATTCTTACTAGAATATTCAAAGAAATATTAAGATATAATAATTAAGTAATTGATTTTTTTTAAAGATATACTTTTATAATTCATTTTACACCTAATAATCAATATTAATTAACAAATTTTATCGCACATTCTTAAATAAATAGTTAATATTATCAGCTAATAAAAAGAGCTGATATATTCTGCCAAGAGCTAATCATTGGTAGAATCAATTGCCAACTAATACAACTGCTGATTGTAAAATAGAACCCATGTTATTCCACCGTAGCGTTTTCATCTGGTGCAGTAACAGCAGATTCAGAAAGTGAACTTGTTTCACCAAGAGAAAAAGTGGTTGGACGTCTTTTGTGCTTTTCAATTCCACATTTGCAGAAACATCT
>JANZLH020000197.1:5485-56887 GCA_026770325.2 Erythroxylum fimbriatum | reverse complement strand
CCTACACGGGGCAAATCCACCGTGCTAAGCATATAGCTTAGTGAGTAATAACTAAACTATGCATAATTTGACAATTATTCATCCTGAATCAAGTTATAGTACAAGCAGATATTTAAATTTTATAATAGTTGCACAGTTAACAGAACTGAATATAGCAAAATTCTAACTCCTATCACATATGTACTTTTATAAACATGTATTATTTCAACTAGGGTATATTTTGGTGCCTTACATCTACAATAACAGGTGCTGCTGCAGTCTCTACTGATGGTGGCATTAACAAATTGTAGCACATGTGTTTGGGACATATGGGTGAAAAAGGTTTAACGTTGTTAAGCAAGAGAGACCTACTTTGTGGTCAAAGTACTGGTAAGATGGTATGTTTTGTTTAGTAATGCATCTGGAACTGGTTTGAGTTGTATTTTGATGCAAGAAAGATGGGTAGTTACTTATGCCTCTAGGCAACTAAAGACTCATGAACAAAACTACCTTACACATGATGAAAATTATCCCCAAACGACTACAGACTGCTCACAAACAATGACAGATTCCAGATACTCAACTTCAAGCCAACTTTTGACGCACTTAATGACAGAAATCAAATTTGACGCCTTCATGAAAGTTGTAGATATAAGTTTCTAGTTTAATACGAATTTAAATTCATCCAATTTGGATACCTACAGAGCAAGATATGGCTAAAATACCAAAACCTGTCCAGTAGAACTACTCATCCGAACCAGTTTTCAGCATGTATCAAATCTCAATTCTTTCCCATTTCAATACACAATTGATCCATATCAAACATCAAACAACACATGTTATCACGGAATACCAAGTTTATAAATCCCTTACTTTACTAAACTTTAAATTCAACTCCAAGAATTCAGCTAAACCAAGTTTCCAAACATCCAGCACATACCTAAGTTTAAGGTGTAACTTTCAGCACCAACTACATAGTATTACATAAAGTTATATGACCTACTTCTTGATGAAATAACTTACAAAGATGATGATCCAAGCTTCAGCAAAGGTCCAGAAGTTGAGAGGGGGAGTAGGAGATGAAATTTCGGTGGAGAGAAGAGATTAAAATGAAGACTTGCTCCAGAAGAATTTGTCACATCCAAAGCTAGGTGTCATGGAATTGGAGCAACATATGTCTCCATGCATAAGCTTCTTGTGTTCCTTAAAGGAGTTGCCATTTGTCAATGATACATTAGGTCATATGTCACACACTTAGTGTTGCCATATGTCAATGTATCAACTATGACATTTGTCAATGCTTTAACCATGCCAAATGTCACTAACTCATAAGTTAATCGTTCTAATTTTTATGCACCAACTTAACTTGACACTTGACAACTTTTCCTAAACCAAATGTATGTTTAAATACCTTAATTCTCTAATGAAATCAATTAATTCCAATTCACTAACCATTATCCACTTGACCAAAAATTCAAATCATATTTTTTTCATATTCTAATCATAGCAAAATTCTAACTCCTATCACACATGTACTTTCATAAACATCTATTATTTCAACTAAGGTATATTTTGGGGCCTTACACTCACATACAACTATGATTATCAATTTTTTTCACGTGTATTTACTAATGTGGCCACCCAAATTTTTTCAGCATATATATATCTGTAGCCACTAAATATTTTTCCTATTTATACATACATTACTAAAAAAAATTATTCTTATATATACATGCATGGTCACCAAACTATTTTCCTATAAATTTACATATATACACATACACACATTTGTTTAAATATATACATGCATAGCCACTAAACCTTTTACCTATATATATACACCCATGGCAATCATACTTTTTTTATTATGTATGTATGTATGTATGTATACACATAACAACCAAACATTTTTCCAATATATACCAAAAAAATGCTACCGAATGTTTTTCTTATATGTTTGCACACATGACTAACAAAATTTTTTCATATATATCTACATACATGGAAACAATACTTTTATCCTATATATATCAATATATATATATATATATATATACACATTGCTATAAAAATTTTCATGTATGTATATAATCACATTGCCAAATTTTTTTCCAATATATATACACAAATGAAACTCTCCATCGTGTTTGATTAATGTCAGTACAAAAACTAATTTGTATGGCTACGTAGGTGTCTGTCTTTAAACTTGATACATATTCATCGATCGTCCTCTTCTTTTGGTGTTGCAAATTACATGATTTTCAATCCATCTTCTGCATGATTTTCAATCCATCTTCTCCTAAACTACATTTAAGAGATATCGACTTCAAAGGTTTATGTAATAGAATGCACCAGTTACTGATCAACCATTTTCTTTCTTTATCGTGCATATTCCCCATCCTCACAAGAACATATATACATACACCTTCCTATAACATTCAACAAACTGTGTTTTAGGATCAAGGTTTCCTGTCCGAACAAAACCAACTGATACGCCTGAAACAACAAAACACAGTTTGTTGAATGTTATATACATACTCTGAAACAGTTTCTACAAGCCGTTAGAAGGGATGAATATTCATATATGATGATGGTTACATGGTGGGTTTCGAAAGGTGATAGGCACTTCCCCTGGTATTTCACCTTTATCAGATTGACAAGTTTACTGACTAGGTTTAGTTGTCAAGGTTTTCTGTTGAAAGTTGCCCCTCGGGGTGTTAAAGGAGACAATATTGATCCGAAGCTGTCTATCAGAAAACGTATGTACATGTCCCCAATCTCCGATAGGTTCGTCTTCATCATCCATTTGCGGTTTTACTTATTTTTTTCAACCAAAAAAAAAGGAACAAAGTCTTTGAATGCATTTCAGAAACTCAGAAACTATAAGCAACAAAGATAAGAGATGATGATGTGAAAGATAGAGGTCGATCAAGTTGACTGGTTTTGAGCATTTCACATCTTTTTTTTTTCCCTCTCCATAACAGTGAAGCTTGATTCCATATTTTCCATATAATATAAATGGCTGCTACAAACATAGAAACTATGCACCACTATCATCAAATCCAAGTTTGACACTATGTAAAAATGGAGTAGCTCTTTCTTGGCTAAGAAATTTCCAGGTGATGTACTCCTATATATAACTATCATGCATGAAATTCCATACCAAGTCAATGCTTTTTTCCTTATCTCGTGCTTCACATTGATCTATAACACTATCATTTAGGCCAAGAATTCAAATTTAACTGCTAACAATAATTTTATATTTACATATCCGTACGTTAATTAATATTTTATACTTATTAGTCGGTCAAGTAAAAGTCTATTCTCCATTCAATATCATATTATCATTGTCCAATTTTCTCATTCCCAGTCTTTGTTTTTTCTAACAAAACGGTGGAAAATGCAATAATTATCATGTGCTATGTAGATTTTATGTATATATAATACTTTGTCGTCATCATCATCACACTCAACCCAAAGTCTCGTAATAAAGCGAGATCTAAAAAAATATGATAGTACGTAACCTTACTCCTGCATAATAAAAAGGTTGTTTCCAGTATAGTGTCTACATTTAATGTATCATTGTCCACATCTTTTATATACCAACAAAAGCTTCTTGCTTCCTTTGCTTTTGTTTGTGTTTATATTCATGTTACTTCCAAATAGTTCGATTTGTTTCATGTCAAAGGTTGCGGCATAGAACCATATTTCCATCTTGACTAATTGAAGTCAAGATTAAAACTAATCGGTTAAGTAAAAAACAATATTAATTAGAAACAAGGGTTAAAAACAACGGATTTAACTAATTTTTCTTTTAAGTCTTAACGATTACATTGTTTAATTGTTATATAATTTTTATCCAAAATGACATGATATTAACACTTTTAAGTTTTAATATGATGTCATTTTTTAATTATGAATAAACAAAAACCTAACATCATATAGTAAAAGTAGTTATATAATAACTAAACAATGAAGATAGATCAAATTAAAGGTAAATTCGATGCAATTAACCCTAGGAATAATCAACTAAAAAGGGTTAATTAGTTAATGAAAAAGTTGAAAACCCTTTTGTATATAGGCTATGATATTTTATAATATTATATATGTGTATATATATGAATTTCATTAATTAGATTACCAAGTGAAGCTCATGAGTGGTAATTAATGTAAATTTATTTCCATAGTTCTAATTAAGAAAAAGATATATTTAAAGTATAAAACCTTTTGCAAATGTTTCGTGTATATATATAAGTATGGTAGGGTAGAATTTTGGAGTCATGCATCAAGATTTTAACTAAGATGTCACCAAGTGAATGCATATTAGGTTTCTCAAATCAATATTAGGGTTCTCACGTAGGAATTTCTTTTCAACCTTAATTTAATTTACTACATGTTAATATTGAATAATTAATAGCAAATTAAAACTCACATTTATATAAAACAAATAATTAAATAAGTTAAATTCAGAATGATCTAATTATATTTTTAAGTTGGTATTAGAATTATATTGGACCTCCAACATATAATAATGGAGTTTGCTTTTATTCTGAACCAACAATAATTGGTTTCTTCTGATAATTTCTAGCCCTAACTCTTACATCTTCTCTAACATTTAGAGCTGAAGCTGCAGATAGCGAACATCCGTGGAGGTTCGTGGCAAAAGTGGAAGCCTCCTTCCATGGTGCAACTGTTGGCTTGAGCGAAACTGACGAACAGACTTGGCGACGACTGTTTTCTGAACCCAAGAACATAGCTTCTGAACCATATCGTATAGTTCCACCATGGAAATCAAAAGGTAGCATACGTATAGAGCATAACGCATCGATTCAGGAAACAGTATCAGAGCCAACGATACCAACGAGAGGGAACTAGAAAATGTCATGAAGCGGCGACTAATGGAAGCGTAAGTCGATGACAATGTCTGCTCAGCAAGAAACGCCAAGCAATAAACGAGTAAACTAACGATAGAAGCCATGGCCGTTAAAGGGTGAGTCTCAAAAGGAGTGATGAACTTCCCTTGGTACTTAATCTCGATGAAGTTGAGAAGTACAGGAACAAGAAAGACAAGAATGGCATGACGAGAGCTAGATGACAACGTTTGGTGTCCAAAGTTACATCGTAACATGTTAAAGGTAAAAATACAAGGAAACTGTCTTCCCGAAAGGAGACATCCAAGTTGTTGGTAAAGAGATGAGACTGTTCTTGAAGCATTTGACATTTTCTAAGATGTTTATATATGTCTGTCACTAAGCATAAGGAAAGTTACCAGTATGTGATGAACAAGTACTACCAACATTAATTGGAAGACAGATTTTGAAGTTTACAAAGTAACAAGTTGAGTGACTTATATAGGACTCTGGAAATTTGTACCCTCCCAAGTTCAGATTGATTTAACAATAACTCTAATTCTGATACAACGTCACAAAACCCTTTATTGGATAAATCTAAGCCCTACATCTTCATGCTTGTACTCTTCAAGGAGGCAAGATTAAGCTCCTGATTGTAAATGGACGGTGTAGTGTAATGAGTAAGTATAGACCATGAACCAGAGTCTAACAACAAGGGCTTGTTGGTGGGTTGAGTCGGTTGCTTTTGAGCATTTCAAAGACTTGTTTCATATATTCTCCATAACTTTAGAGGACCACATGCATTGATTTGTCAGGAAATAGATATAAAATTACAAACCCCACTTTCTAAAACACTAGCAATTACCCTATCATGCTTCAAGGTTTTGGTTTATGACAGAGACACTTACTGATGAACCAACATTATATATAGTATATATCTTCCATCTCCATAATTTTCTAAGCTCTGGGCTTAATCAGAAACAGAAATAACAAGTTCTGTATCAATTGTTGATATTTATTTAAGAAAGATGGCTTAACTTTTGACTGAAGTTTCTACTGATATGCGAGTGAAGTCAACTTACTTCATGTCTTGGAACTACTTCACTTAGTTTTAACTTTTCATTATTGCAGATGATTCGTGTATAAGATACTGCAGTTTTCTTGTTTGTTTTTTTGTTATTATTCATATTACTACAAATCAATCTGAATCCTGAAATGCTTGCAAGCGAGAATAGCACTAAACTTGAACCCACCTTTCACTGGCTGTTCCATGTAGATTATACAGTCATTTGAAACATTTCTGCAGTAGAATATTGCAGTCAAACAAAAAGGGGAAGATTGGTTTCTTAAGTAAGATTACAGAGAATGTATATACGTGGACTTGTTAGTGTACTGTCCACCATGATTGGTCCTTCCAAGCAATGTCAAATAGGGTAAGATCCTGTGTCTTGCTTTTTCTGATTCTCCACATCTTTGCACTAACCTCATAAAACCTCTCGTGTCTTGCTTTTTCTGATTCTCCAATCTTTGCACCAACCTCATAAAATCTCTTACTTTGCTCTCCTTTTCTCTTACATAAAACCACTTGGATCACTCCTTAAGAACTCATAATAACATAAAAAGTGGTGGGCAAGCACCATAAAAAGAACATATTGACCATTTCAAGAGAATGGAATTGGTGATTGGTCTGTCCACTATGTCGTCTTTTAAGAAATCATTTGACATTAACTATCTCTTGTTGGACTTCAATCGGTTGGAAAAACAAGTGTTCAAGTGGAACAACTTTTACTAATCCAACCAGAAGCTGTTAGTACATTTGACGCACACACAAAAAAAGCAAAAAAAAAATAGCAATGTCATGGCATTCATCATTCATGTCTTGTAAAAATGTTCCAGGGCCTGACTACATACGAGATGTAGACATTAGCTAGAGTCAAGTCAGTTTTTAGACGATTGATGATCATCCAGGGCCTGTGCAGATGAAATTGATACCGGAGCTCTTACAATCACATAACCTGTAAAGATGCAACATTATAGACAGGGAGTCTATTTTAGGAGGGATGTTAGTGTTACTCATGACGGGTGGCGGCACTGTGCTATTTCTGTGCCAAAACCGGTACGGGCTTCTGTACAAAATTCGCAACTTTAAAATGAACATATGCTGAGGAAATCACATAGAATTGAAATCATCAAAACGTCTCCAACTTCTTTATTTACATCGCAGATATGAGATCACACAAAGCCATAGATAGCCACAACCCAAAAAGAAAGAAAAAATAAAAGAAATTATAAAAATAAAGAACTTAATACTACTGTTACTACATCATCATCATCAAGGTAATCCCTGAACAAACTAATAACGGAAGGAGCTAAACGAGGGGGGGGCCACTAAGAGGACTCTCATGCTTTTCTCTACTGTGTTGTTACACTCTTTGCAAGATTGCGAGGTTGGTCTACATTGTAACCCCTTAGAACTGTCAGATGATATGCCAGCAACTGCAAAACCACAATGACATGTTTTGTGTAAATTAAGATTTATTAATTCTTGGAGTCAAACAAACCTGAGAAAATTGACAAAATATGCATTTGTTTACTGGTAATCATTTAGTGAATGGTTTCGACTTATGTTTAAAGTTATATTTGCACTTAAACCGATAATATACGTGATTCCACATAAACGTGATCGAAAAGAATACCTGTAATGGAATAATGTTAACTACAGGCTGAAGGCAGTCCTCAACCTGAGGCACTTCAATTATTCTACAGGATCCCCCGGGGCACACAGCTGCAGCATCTCCTTTTGTACACATCACTATTAAGCGGCCTTTACGAGCATGAAGTTGCTGAATGACTGACTGCTGCTTGCTGTCAGCAACAAGAAGAGGTAAGCCTACCTCTCACGAAGCGTATTATACCATTGTTAGGGTAAATAACTAACCTGAAGCAGGCGTCACGAGTAGCAATCACAATTATAGGAAGATGTTCATCAACTAATGCCAAAGGGCCATGCTTCATTTCACCAGCGAGCATTCCCTCACTGTGCATCAATGCTACTTCCTTCACTTTGAGTGCACCCTCCAATGCTGTTGCATAGTTATATCCCCTCCCAAACACAAGAAGCGACTGCTCAGCAATCAAAAGTTTTGCAAGATCCTTCATTTCTTGGTCAAGCTTCAGCACATCTCTCACTTTACCTAGAAAACAAAAAGAAAATGCATTAAAAACTACTTCATCAAGTTTTACATAAATGTCAACAATGTACGGAAAGCTGATCAAGCAGAGTTACAGACACTTACCTGGCAAATCAAACAGCCCATCTATAATTGCCTCCCTCCTTGGCTGATTAGATATTGTGTCATCTCCAATTGCTAGAGCTAACATGGCCATAACTACAATTTGACTCGTGTATGCCTGTTGAGTATTGGTGTTAGCGTTACTCAATTATGACGCTACATAGTATGGGCTAACAGCAAGTGAACGAAAAATTTCACCTTTGTACTTGCTACCCCAATTTCAGCACCAGCATTTATATGCACACCGCAATGTGTATTCCTGGCTATTGCACTACCAACAGTATTCGTTATGCCAACACATAATGCACCATTTTCCAAGGCATACTCCAAAGCGTGTAATGTATCTGCAGTTTCACCAGATTGGCTGACAAAAACCGCTGTATCTTCTCTGTATATAGGTCCTTGCCTATCCAACAGATCACTAGCAATTTCCATAGTGACTGGGACACCTATGTTTTGTAGTGTCATGTAAACCAGAACAATGAGAAACGGAGTGACTATTTAGACCGTGCTGGTTTACTGTCTTTGAAGGAAACAACACTCACCAGAAAGTTCTTCAAGGATAGGTCTTGCAGCTAGGGCAGCATTATAACTAGTACCACAACCAATGAAAACAATCCGCCGGCTTCTCCTAATTGTTTTAAGGTGATCCTTGAGTCCACCCAAAAGAACAGATTTAGCTTTGCAGGAGCCTCCACGTATAAGCCTCCCCCTCATGGTGGTTGTTAGAGACTCTGGTTGTTCGTGAATTTCTTTCTGCATATAGTGCTCATAATGTCCTTTATTGATTTGTTGAACTTCCATTTCAAGAACCGATAATGCCCGTTGCACAGATGCAGGTCTTACAAGCCCATCCCCAAGTCTTCCTTTTCCATTGTCAAACTTTAGAATTGATACATTTCCATCCTGCAATATTTATGAGTGTTATTCCAAAAGAAGTGCTGTGATAATCAGTTTAATTGAAAAGTAAATAGAACCAACAAGAGAATCAGTTCTTCAAAATATTAAACTTTTAAATAAGTCACAAACCACTTAAATTGTATCCTGAAGCAGAAATAGAAAAAGAAATGGAGCTATATTTGTTAAAAAGATTTAAATTGTAATGGATGACATCAACAACACAAATTATTGCATGTTACTTTCACGTTGCAAAATTTAGAAGCATATGTCACAAGAATATGCGTTTAAACAAAAGCCAAAAGCAATACTTTAAAAGATCAAGAGAGAATAAAAGTACCTAAACAAAAGCCAAAAGCAATACTTTAGAAGATAAAGAGAATAAAAGTACCTTGAGATGAAGTAATTCGCTGTCCTCAATCACCAAAACCTTTTTTGTGTGTTCAACAATAGCATTGGCATCACTGGACAGAAAGAATTCCTTGGGATTACCATTCCTTAATAGGGATTTAGCATCTTGAAAGGCAGATCCATTGTCAACAACTTCATCAAGTTCCTGCAAACACAAGAATGGAATCTTACACATCAAAATCATAAACAAACCAAAGTCAAGGTAAAGATGAACAGAGACAAACATATTAATATATCTGCACAGAATGCAAGACTCTAAATGCAGCAAACAAAAACAATTTGATAGTTACTATGTCTTTAGTAAAATTTTTGATGATAGCAAATTCAACAATTTAAAATATCAATTGGCTAAGAATCACCAAGAAAATGTAAGTTGGTGTAGGAGGGAACAGATTATTTATTACCCAACAGGATAAAGAAGCTATTAAAGTCACACATTCATTATCTACCATTTACCTTTACACCCAAAAGCAACGGACTTCCACATTTACATGCAATCAACTCATTTGGATAGTGTCGACTCTTAAATATGAGGGCATATGCTCCTTCAAGATGCCTTATGACTTCAACCACAACTTGACTAAATGTGACAGTCTGGGAACCTGTGAAACAATTTTGAAAATATGGGAACATGTTTTAGTGACACTTCACAACCAACTATTCAAAGTAGAAGAAGTGTTGAGGCATTGCCATTATATCATTTTCCAAAAATCCAGTATGAAATGAGCGAAAAACCCATGACAAAATTACAACAGTCAGGCCAAAAACTATCCTCAAGTGGTCAAGCAAAAAACTACATAGTCTAGTACTTATTTGAAAGCAGGAAGTTCCAAAATACAACAACATATAATAAATACTTGGAAGTATGTGATAGGCTTTAGGAAACAATAAAACCACCTTCACCTTCACTTGCTTTATCAAAAACATATTTGGCAAGCTTTGGGATTACTTCTGTGTCAGTATCAGATTCAAAGATGAATCCATGCCGAACTAGTGTTTCCTTTAACACCTGAAGATATTGATGAACAAAAAAAAAAATCGTCATAGACCTATAAAGATTTAAATGTTGCCAATTTAAGGGTATCGCCAAATTGCATATAAATTAGCCTGACATTAAGTGTTATAGTTATCCACGCTATAGTCAAATGAAAAACTACTTTTCAAAGTCACATACTGTCCACAACAGAGCTTCCCAGAAGAGCATCTTAACCAACTACTTATATCATCCAATCTATTTCTTGCTTACAAAGAAAGAGAGTAAACTAATCAAACAACGAAAGTTTAATGCAGTTATACAGGCATAAAGTTTACAGGTGAATCACTCTATACTTTTTGGATGGTAACAAGTATATCTTAATCATGTTTCCTGTTTTCTTTCTGGTAAACCCAGATCATGTATCCACCAAGATTAAAACAAACTGATTTTTCATGCAGTTTACATTAGCATTCAAAGAACAAAAAATAGAAAGTAAAGATATGTATATAACATGGATAAATAATAGAACTTTGAATTTAGAAACCAAAAGCAAACCTCATAATTGGTGATGACCCCATTGTGCACGACCAGAAAATCATTTCCAGGGCCAGATGTTTGAGGGTGGCTGTTCCTTGGAGCTGGCTCGCCATGGGTTGCCCAACGGGTGTGTGCTATTCCAGCATGAAAGGAAAAAGATTCTTCCAGATTCAGATCTATGGCAGCAACATCTGCAAATAATAAGAATCAACAATATATCAGGTTTGACATAAGATTTGATTAAGGACAAACCTCCAAACAGTGCATTAATAACCACAGATGGAACCATTTCAATGGACCTGAATATAACAAGCCTCGTTGATGTAGAAAGTAGCTATATTGTACCAAAAGCATGTCAAGCGTAGTTCACAACGATGACTTGAATGAGTGTAACAATAAATGCTCTATGAAATGATATGTTCCCGTTCCATTGAACACATTTTTCCTTCATGCTTCAACCGAACTAAATTGCTTAGTGCATAACCTTTTCCTTTTATATAGTTCAAAATGGAAAATTTACAACTCACTTCTAAATCAGCTTATGCCACATATATTATTAGCAGGAGGAATGACATACAATATCGATAACATATAGAGATAATAGTTATTAAACATCCCAGACAGGCCAGTTAACAACGAAGTATTAAATTTAACTTCCATAAGAAGTCAAAAAGTTAGTAAAAGTTCCAACCCCAGAAGATGAAGGACAAACAACAATATTCAAACAGAAAAAAATCTTCTCCTCTTATATATCGATACCAAAACAAGAGGGAAAAGGATTGAGACAGAATAAGTGGTCCACAAAACATCAAAACATTAACTTAAGGACAAGACAGAGATGTCCCAAGAACAGAATCCTACATGCATGCCAGTTTGGGTTGCTAATATAATATGCAGATTAGCTTTACGAACCAGAAACAAAAAAGCAACAAGCATGATTACGGGACAGCTAAGTTTGGTTGGTCTATCATTTTGTACAGTAAAGCAACTTAAAGTTACGAATTTCCCACCAAGCCTGAACTATATCTAGTTCAACTTGTATGGTAATTGGGCGGAATAAAGATCAGTGCTTTATAGAAATGTCGAAAAAACGAATATTCAACGATCGGTGACGTCTCCTATCGTTCTACGATACTAGTCTTGTTGCGACAACCGTAGTCAGGGGCCTTACACGGTGCCCCACCCGATAAACAGAATCATTTAATGAGGAAAGAGAAATTTTTCCAAAAAGAAAAAATCCATGAAAAAAGATTGAAACTTGGATTCTGGGACTTGGTCAAGAGGAGAAACCCAGATCAGGAAAAGAGGAAAAGAAAAAGGGTTACCATTGTAGACAGATTTGACAAGGGATTCGATGTTGCCAGCCTGACGGAAGACGAGAGGCGTTGGAGAAGCAGAGGAAGATTGGGGGAGATGAGGAGGCAGAGAATCATCAATGGCAATACCAGCAGAATCATAGCCTCTGTACTCGAGACGACGAAGGCCATTGAAGAGGACTTGAAGGATGTATCTCCTCTCCTTGTTGACGCTGTAATTCAAATACGCAAATATTCCACACATTCTCTAAACACTCACTCTCTGTTCACTTTCCTTTCCCGATTTCTTCACCCGCTGACTCTTTGTTTGTATATATATAGAAAGAGAAGGGACATAGAGATCGGAGAGAGACTGGAGATCAGAGAAAAGAAGAAGAAGGCGGAGGGAGGAGGGAGGAGGTGAGCAAATTTGACTATTGACTTTTAGTAGTTTCTAAAGCAAATTTCCAATGTTTGACGTGACATCGCCTCATTGGTTATTACACATCATGAAGATGCTCCTTAATTTCCAAATTTATTAATCTCTTATGTTTTTCTATTATTAAATTATCACTAATTTTTCGTAAATTATGTGTTTTTGAATTAACTCATAAATTATATATTTTAAATAAATTAACAGTCCTCCGTCCTTATTTTAGTCTAACTTCACATGACTAATCCTTTTGGCGGCTGAACTAAGTCTCCATTCGTTGAACCTTCCGTTGCCAACTAAGTTCAAACACACGTAGAACTACGGATCCAACCAGATGTCAGTTACAGACATTTGGGAATAGTTACGTCTTCTTCCTTCCTCTGCTCTCTGTCTGAACTAAACGAATATAGCACAAACCAAACAAGGAACACTCTGTTGAGTTAGTTACATTCGATTCCCAGATGCTTGGAACTGCATTTACATTCACTTCCGCTGTAACAGGAAATAGAAAGCAGAAGTACAACATAGCAAGTTCGTTTCTTTACCAAAAGTAGAAATGATAAGATACATTTGAACCCTAAATTTTCCAAGAAAACTGCTCAAATTGATAGATACATCATAGATTTCAGGTTTAAGATGGATATTATGAAGCAGAAGTTGTTCCTTTTTATGTCACTAATACTTTACAGGGTACAGACAGACAGACAGACAAGGACTCAGTTGCATCTAACAGTTTCAATGGCAGCAACTAAATCGTCAAACTTGGCGCCGGTCACTTCTTTAACGATATTGTTATCTTTGAGAATCTTGAACGTAGGTACCACCCGTATCCCGAGCTCCTTTGCCAATGGCTGCCACCATTTAAAGATAGATACTCCATTATTTCTGATATCTATAGAAAGAGAGACAGAGAAAGGTAATAGGGTGTTGAAACACGGTACTAAGCCCACCTTGTTATCTTGGTTGCAGTCGAGCTTTAGAAAGACGACATCATCATACTTCTTTGATAAGTCCTGAAACTTTGGAGCTATTACCTTACAAGGGCCACACCTGAGAAGCAATTCAAGAAAGAAACCCCAAGTAAGAATCTATATTGGCATGGAAAAGAGCAACCTGTAAAGGAATCATCAATGATTCTCCACCAGCTGGTCTTATCACGTGCCGTTAAAATTCCGAAACACAACAACGCACGATCATCCTAGTTCCCACAAAGTTATGCTACTCAGTTTCCTACCTGAATTTTAATAATCAATCATAAAATTTGATAACCAAATATAATAAACAGCTTATCAAGTACTTCACCTCTTTTGATGATAACAACAAACAAAGAAGAATCTCAGATTTAAGAGCAACTAACATAGCATGAATCAAATTTCTGGAAAACCTTCCAATGTTAGTCATTCATTCTTCTGTTGAGGTCTTAAATCCAATGTTAGTCTTTCTTCCTCAATGACATGAATCCTTCAACTATACCACCAGAACCAATTAAGGTAACCGGTATGGGTACCAAGTACCGGCATTAGCTAAAATCGCTCGCAACTTCAATGTAATCTAATTTAAAACCTTGGAAGCAATACCAAGTGCATCCATTGTCTATTCTGCTGAAGTGCAACTTTCCCATTGACATGAGTCCTGCAACTATACCACCTACTATACCATGAAAACAAATCAAGGTCACCCGTACGACCTGCACCGGAACCTGGATTTGTTGCAATCGCTCACAACTGCAGTATAATCTAATTTAAAATCATGGAAGCAGTACCAAGAGCATTCCCTTGGAAGTGGCAAAGAAAGAACCAAAAAAGAAAAAAAAAATAGTTGAGTTCATATTCAATGACATCGATGAGGAACTGATGAGAAATGACCCAACTTGAACTTCATTCATTTTCTATCCAAACCCTAATCCAAAAAAGACTTCAACTTTCAAAATCATATCAAAAACAACTATATAGGAACTAGCATATATCTATTTCTGAGATTCCAAATCATGTACTTGTTATCTAGTACAAGAGTGAACAAAAGTAAAGAGAACGATCCATACCATTGAGTGTACATGTCGAGGACGACGGTCTTATTACCGGCCGCCTTGACAATGGGCCAGAAGGTGTCTTTAGTGACCTCGGTTACCTGTCCCACAGTAGCAGTAGGACCTACAGTGTCCAAGCTCGATTTCACGGTAAAGATTGAACCTTTCCTCTTCTTCATATTGACACTACCAAATCTGGATGAAACAGAAGAAGCAACCAAGCTTCTTGAAGAGGGCACCATCTGGTGGGTTGGGGAACAAGGGAAAGAGGGTGAGGAACGAACGGACGGCGGAGAGATAGAGAAGTGAATCAAAGCCATGTCTAAGAAGCAACTGAGAGGTAGAAGAATGGAATCAAATCCAAAGTCTGGAGACTTCAGTGCAAATTGGAGAGGAGTAACTGTGCTGGTGGTGGTGGTGATCTCGACGACTCTCCAGGGAAGAGCCTGACCAATTGAAAGAAAAAAAGAGCGATTTTTTGAAGTTCGTTGAGAGAAATGACGGAACTGGCCTTATCACATTGGAGACAGTTAAGAGAATATCTCAGTTGGAATTGAGAATATGTTGGGGCAATTCGGTCATCATGAGCAAGATGCAGACAGAGGAATGAGAGGCTGGAGATGAATTGAAGTAGCAGCAGGATTGTGATTCTATTGCCTATGGTGTGATCTACTTCTAATAATGGCCGGCCCAAACCCAAACCCAAAACCTTTTAGATTCCGTCCGAGTCCGGTCTGAATTACGACGAAACTCAATTTTCATATATTTTCAAATTTTTTGTTTTAAACCTAATCCCTTTAATTCAAATATAAAATTAGTTTAAACTTAATTTTGAATCAATTCGAATTTTTTATTTTTTATTAATTAAAGATTAAATTGAATTCAAGTTATATGTAATATTTAATAACAAGGTGCAATAAATTTATATTTGAATGTTTCAAAATTTGAGTCTAATTATTAAAAAAATTGAATTTAAACTTAAACTCAACTGGTTCAGAAAGTTTAAGTTCGAACCCAAAATTTCATAAAACGAGTAACCTTGTACACCGAGTATGTTAACTTAATTGAGTTAAGGGGATGGTAGTCATGGTCAACTCTAGCTTTTTCTTATATTTAATGCACGGACATGATCTAAGCAGCAAGCACGTAGAAGAAGGGGGAGAGGTACGTTGAACATGGGCAGGACAAATCCAAAAGGTGGGTGGAATTCAAGTTTAGGTCAATGATGAAGAATTAAACTTAATTTACCTAAAAACGGTGTTTTTCTTTCTTTTATAGTGTTCCATGAATTGAGGAATTCTGTTTAATTTTTACTTGTGCTTCTAATCTGCAAGTTCTTTACAAGCAATTGCGTCATGAAAGATTCACTCTTTTCTGATGCTTTCTAGTTAGTTCAATCCTCTGGTTTGGCTAGGAATTTGGAAGAACTGAAGAAGAGACTTCACTTTCCCCTCCAAGACGCTTGGAATTTAGTACCCCTTCATTTCTCATTCGAAGTTGACCAAAAGAAGTAATCAAAAAAGGAAAAGTCGTGAACTTTGATCTTTAAGCGCATGATAACGAATTGGGTCAGAACTTGGAACTCAGACATGAAGCATCTGAACACAATAAAAGACTGTCATGTCAGGTTATGAATGATCTTCCTAGCGTTACACTTCCGACTTGGTCAGATTATATTCTCATAGGTGTGTTTGATCAGATTCATTCCAAAGATTTGTGTTAATTTACTGTTAAATTTATCCAAACTTCCGAGGAGAATGTGATAGAGCTGTAGGGGAAAACAAGGTAAGTGAAAAGAGAAAAAGACAAGAAATCAGATAAAAATAAGGTCACCAACGTTGTTTTTTATAAATAAATAAGGTTAAACAAAACATCAAGTTAAAAGGAATGTGTTATGTTTCTTGCTTGCCGTTGAAAACGCGCAAATTCGAACTTTCTCTTGAGTCTCTATTACTTTCCTTTTTCTCTTCATTTTCCTTTCCTTCTTTCACATCTTCCCCTGAACATGACTCTCTTGCGGAACCGAAGATAAAACATAAAGACTCAACCTTCACTTAGAAATACACCGATCCACCACCGATAAACCGTTTGCAAAACGCTTTCTTGTTCAGAAACAGCTACCGGCGGTGGAGGGGTGGCCTGTTATGGATCTACTCAGATTGGTGGCGGTGCTTTTCATGTTCTTGGTCGTTCAACTCCACATGCCTATCCCTTCACGTGGCAACCTCGTCTTTAAGGTGCAACACAAGTTTGCTGCGCAAGAACGCAGCCTAACTGCTTTCAAAGCCCACGATGTTCAACGTCATAGACGAATTCTCTATGCTGCCGATCTGCCTTTAGGTGGGAGTGGCCATCCTGCTGAAGCTGGGTAAGCACTGAGGCATTCACGTCATGTAGGGATTGTATAGTTCTTGCTTGATTCTTTTGTTGAACGTGTTGTTAACTCCAACTAGGATTGTTCCCTTGTTGGATGTGGGGAGGTCGTGAATGATTTGCCCATATGGTTATTATGATAAAGGTTTTTTCTTTAATTGGTGGGTTGCTAATATTTTTGGTTTGCCATTGAAGATGGATAAGAGACAATAATGGAGAATGTGTTTAGCTGCTTTTGTTTAAGAAAGTTAGACCGTTTGTTCTTGATATCTTCCAGTTGTTTAAGTTAAACTTTTAGATCCAAGACTCCTGTTTATGGCTTTTGAAATTCTCTACGGAGATTTCAGGTCAACTTACGTGTCTTCTTTATCCTTTCATGATTGCAGTCCATCCCTCTGTCGGATGGATTCAATGTTTTTGTGCATCCCCCGCACTTTTTTTTTGTATAAATATGGCAGTTTGGATGCTTACATCGTTTGCTTCATTAATTTGTCTAGCCTCTACTTCACCAAGCTTAAACTCGGAAATCCATCACATGACTATCATGTCCAAGTTGATACAGGAAGTGACATCCTATGGGTGAATTGCATCAATTGTGACAAGTGTCCTACGAGAAGTGATCTTGGTGTATGCTTCTTCAACACTTGAGATGAATCTGTTCGTGCTTTATTACATTACACGCATGACATTTGCACCTAAAACCTTGATATCAAATTCTTTTTTTTTTAAATCTCGGCAGATATTTTGTGGACTATCTATCAGGGAGACATTTTTCGTGAAAATTGTACATTTTTTGGCAGATAAAGTTGATGTTATATGATCCAAAGGGTTCCACTTCTTCCTCAAAGGTTTATTGCGGAGATGAATTTTGTACTTCCACATACAATGGTGTACTTCCTGGATGCAATAAAGATGTGCTCTGCCAATATAATGTGGTTTATGGGGACGGAAGCTCAACTGCTGGATATTTTGTGAAGGATACTGTGAATTTTGATCGTATCTCTGGGAACTTTCAAACGGTATCTTCCAATGGGACTATCATATTTGGGTATGCTTCTCATTAGCATGTGATATTGCGCAGCTTCTGAGATTATTTTGTAGTCATGGATATACGTTCTTAGGGGACTTGGTAAAAGTATATGACACTTTTCTCTTTGATGGGTACACTGATATGGCTAACTCTTCACGGATGCCTGTGTTTATGTATTTGCAATCCTGTTTGACTTTTGAACTTGGTCAGATCTCTGCATCATGTTGCCACTTCTGTTCCTTATAAAATTATAATTGTTGATAGGTGTGGGGCTGTACAATCCGGTGGCCTCGGTTCCTCAACCGAAGCACTTGACGGAATACTTGGATTTGGACAGTCAAATTCATCTATGCTTTCCCAACTTGCTTCGGCTGGAAAGGTGAAAAGAGTTTTTTCACATTGCTTGGACAGTGTAAATGGAGGTGGAATCTTTGCAATTGGGGAATTGGTCTCGCCGAAATTTAATACAACTCCCATGGTACCAAACATGTACGTTCTGTTTTATCTAGGTTGGATAAGTTATATGTAATTTCCTATCTCTTCTTGCCTTTATTTTATCTGCTAAGCACCTCACTATGGTACAAAAACTTGATGCATTAAGGTAATTTCTCTTTTTAACTGTTTTCATATCTTTTAGCTTTTGGCAGTTTTTTGTTTCTTTCCTCAGTTAGTTGAGGTCTAGACAATATAACTTGTAACACAAATAATATCAATTTCAGGCCACATTACAATGTTGTTATGAAAAATATTGAGGTGGGAGGTTCTGTACTAGAAATTCCAACTGATGCATTTGACAGTGGAGACCGTAAAGGAACAATTATCGACAGTGGAACTACCTTGGCATATTTCCCAGATGCAGTTTATGAGCCAATGATGAATAAGGTGCATTTTATTATTTGCCCCCTTTCATTTGAAGTTTGTTTCTGGATTTAGGATTTATTGAATTTTTTCCTTGTGGATTTAGATCATGGAGAGCCAACCTGGCTTAACCTTACACACAGTTGAGGATCAGTTTACCTGCTTTCGTTACATTGGAAAGTAAGGTGTCAAGTCCTATTACAGTTTGAAGATTCCTCTTTTAAGACCATTAATCACTTACTATCATTCACAGATATTTCCATGATCATCAACACAGATTTTTAAGTTCAAAAACAATTTTAACCTTGTAAATTTAATAAATATCCATGGCGATTTGTTGCACTCTTGAGTTTGTTGTTCAATTGTTGAACTTGTTTGTAGCAGAGATGTTTTTTCTCTGCTTATGACAGGTTCTCTCTTACATCAGGTTCCTTTTTCATAATGCCTCGAGCCTTTTGCCTTTTGGGAAAGCTTGATTAAATGGTAATTACTATGTAAACTTATCCTTCTTTTCCTTTTGGCCCTGTATTTTTGCAGTGTTGATGATGGATTTCCTGTTGTCAAGTTTCACTTTGACGGATCGCTTACTTTATCTGTTTATGCTCATGATTATTTGTTCCAGATTAGGGTAAGTATAACGGTTTAAAATTTAGCATGAAGATTCGTCGTTAGTGCTTCATTACTTATCATTTGTGTGCCTCCTTGGATCTTAGCATAAATCAACCCAAAAAATGCTGATTTTTTTTGGTCATGCTTAAAAGTTGATACTCAAGCCTTAGCTGAAAGGACCTTATCCTCTTTCTTTCACGTTTAAAGTATTTTGTTCATTATTAATTTAAAGCTTTATGTGATTAAAATTCCAAAAGACTGGAGATTTTGATCTTATTTGATTTTTATTTATGTTCTTCCATCAAGCAACAATCAGTGATCATAAGGTACTTGTAAGAAAAACAAATGCATTATGTTGATTTATACCAATGCTAATTTCAGCTTTCTTGTCTTGATAATGTCCATATGATATTGAAATAGAATATCTGAAAACAAAAGTAATAAGTATTCAATTTTAGCTTCCTGGATCCGGATTTCATTCTTCTTTTCGTACCAGGAGGACTTGTGGTGTTTCGGTTGGCAGAACAGTGGATTGCAATCCAAGGATGGCAAGGATATGACTCTTCTTGGAGGTATATTCTTTGACTTGGTTTTCCATAACAAGTATCTTTCCTATCTGGATTTGCTTAGAGCGTGCAATGTGCAACAGTCTCCGATTAAGTGAGACGCACATGAAATAGAAAAATGATAGCTTTTTCTCATTTTCATTTTTTCATCTTTGCAGTTTAAAGGGCACGATGGAAATTGAAATACAGAATGAATGATATGGCTTTGGAACTTTTCTTTTAGTGTATTAAATTCCATTTTTGTTCTGTTGCAGACTTGGTGCTTTCGAACAAGCTTGTTATGTATGACATCGAAAATCAAGCCATTGGTTGGACAGAATATAACTGTGAGTATCATAAAATGCCTTGTTTTCTGTGATGTTAGAACTGTCTCTCTTTCCATGAATTGAAGTCAAAAAATGTACATGGATGGCTTGACATTTCAATTAAAATTAAGGTTGGTGGTTCCAAAAGGAATTTAATCAAAAATATAGGTAGCTGGAACCATTAGTAAAGGTTCTTTAAGATCTTGCAGAATGGAATTAACACAGGTGGCATTTTTCACAATCGTCTTGTTTTTGAGGTTCAATTATGGAGCACGGTAGTTTTCTCTAATTCTATGTTATGGATTGTTTAGGCTCTTCAAGTATCAAAGTGAAGGATGAAACCACCGGGTCGGTGTACTCAGTAGGCAGTCACAATATTTCTCCGGCCTCCTGCCTAATGAGCGGGAAAGGTGTAACAGTTCTGTTATTACTGTTGGCAATGTTTCACAGATTTATATGAAAGTGCTGCAACCATGACAATAGCATTCTTTCATGGTTTTTGTACAATAATTTGATCAGAATGTGTTCTTGATATAGTTCATTCTTGAATTCCACGTCCATTATGAGTTTTTCTTTGCGATGTACAGAGTTGTTACCCTTTTTTTTCGTTTTCCAATGAATAGAAGCTTATGCTTTTAAAGGTTTGAATGTCTGAATCATGATTTGTAGTTCTTCTTGCCTGAAGTAAATAAAGATGATGAAGCATCCGAAAAAGTTGTACCTCTGATTAGAACTTGAACAACAAACTGGATTGGCATTACAAGTGAAGATCTTTTCATACGTTTACAGTCTATTATTCATCAGTATCTCACTCACTATACAGACATTTCATTGTTAATATGAAATGATGCTTTACAAGGTTGTCCAATGGTATGTTTCACAAGGTTGTCCTCAGGAACTGTACAACAAAATAGAGGACCGCCAAAAAGAGAGCAATTTGGTAGGTATCTCTCTGGAAACCATCGTCCCTTTGGAAGAACTGTGTTCAAACAAATGTTGTCAACATGTTTATGAAGAAGTCAAACACT
Organism: Erythroxylum fimbriatum; assembly: GCA_026770325.2. Taxonomy (NCBI): domain Eukaryota; kingdom Viridiplantae; phylum Streptophyta; class Magnoliopsida; order Malpighiales; family Erythroxylaceae; genus Erythroxylum; species Erythroxylum fimbriatum. The sequence continues at coordinate 35,421 of JANZLH020000197.1, read as the reverse complement.
CCAACCAATCTTTTTACATGTCAAAACATCACTAGAACTCACCTTTGTTGGATCACCTGAAGGGTCAGGGTAGATCTCCAAGTTCTCCTTTTCGGTTGACATTCGCCTGCTCAAGTTCTTGATAAAATCATTCAAATCTTTTCCAGACTCAACCGTAGAATACAGCCGGCGAGATGTCCAGAAAAATGCCTGCCCAATAGCCGACGAACCTGATAAATCCCATATCTCCTCATGCTCAATCACTTGTCCACTAATCTGATTCAATGTGAACTTGGAATTCACTTTAATGATCAAATCTCCTCCTATACTGCCAATGAAAGATTTGGGTTTCCCTTTCAATGTCCACTTGATGCTCAGGACGCTTGTGGATAACATAACCATTTCTTGCACAGTCTATGACCAAAAAACAGAGGAACTAGTTGCAGAAGCTTCTTGAAACTGAAGTGGTGAATCTGTAAAGGCAAAACGACTAAAAAGATGTAAGAATCAGAATCATTACCACGTAAGGGTTGTCTAGTGCTCCAGTTGCCCACGATAGTCTCTTGTATTTCGCACGACCAGTGAAGCTCCTGAGAGGATCCTGCAATTACTTAGAAAGTACAAGTTCCTGTTCACTAACTATAAGTTACAGCAACAATCATGTCCTCTTGTCCCTGTTCTAACTCCTGTGACTACTTCAAATCTAGTTCCAACGCATAGTAGCTCAGAATCTGGAGAAAAAGAAACGAGTACCTTGTATCTGACGGAAACTGCATAAGTTCCCAGAGCACGATTGCCTTCACGGAGTTCCAGGATATCACGAGCAAGTTGTCTGGCAGTAGATTCTACGAGAGGACTACTAATGCACTCGAACTCATCACAAAGCTCGCCAAAGTCCATCCCATCAACAATCTTATCAGCCTCTGTCCTTTCAGAGATTGGTTCAGAAGACACTTCAGTCCTATTGGATTCATTGGCTACTGCAAGACATCAACACCAAAAGATCAAGCTTTGTTTTTCTGTTAGCTAAAACGAAGAAGAAGATGATGATGATTGGTTTTGCTAAGGAAAGAAAGGAGGATTCGCAATTTCGCATTTAGTAACCTCGGAGTACAAAAGGAGTGGAGTGGTTATGAGAGGAGAAGAAAGGCCTGGTGGCCGGAAAACATGTTCTGCGGCGGTGAATGCCAGCTGTGGTGGAGAGAGAGGTGGCAGCAAGAACAGAGTACACAGAGGTGCTCATCTCTTCCCATTCTGTTAGCTAAAGCGTGTGGTGTTGGATAGAACTAGTTTAGAGCCTTTGGTCCTATTTTTGCATCACACAAGATTTTCTTGTGATTTTGTTTGCTTTGTTTGTGGTTGGTGGATAAGTTGCTGCGATGACTTGGAAGCTGTTTAGCCACTGGTTGCCTGGCTTGTGAACTAAAAGCATCTGAGTTGATTACTGGACTATCACATGCCCCCGATAATTTGTTCAATACATACCCGAAAGATAATGCTTAAAACTTAATCCTAACTCTGGAGGTAAGCATGAGAAATCGAAACATCATCTGCAAAAAACAATTCAAGCATTCAAAAAAGATGAATTTTGGAATAAAGAAGCTTTCTTTCTTTCAATGGAAAGCAAATGAGCAGACCCCATGATATGAATTTCATGGGAAGTCTTCCCATCAATCATTTTCCACACATTCTGTGGCATTCGGTGTCTGCCAGTTCCATATTGCCTATAAAGCTTATTTTTCTCTTCTGAAATAGACAACATAAAAAATATGGACCCATCGCAGAATTTTCCAAGGACAGGTTTAAGTTTCTCCACATTAGCAAAAAAATCTGTGCAAATAATCTTCTGTGCTATGGTCCTGCGACTGCTCCGCTTTTAATTCTGTCTTATTAGACCCTCCAAAAGCTGCATTGATCACTTACCTTCATCCTCACTACTCAGGGCGAGTTTCAGACATCCAGTTTAAGCGTAACTCTGATCTTTCCAGTTCTTGTTTCGTGGGGTTTAACCGGACCATGGCACGGAATTGAACCTTAGAAATCATATTGGTATTTGGTGTTCTGTCAGATTCTTAAAGTTTGAACATTGAAGGTACCTGACCATAGACAAGAAAAATCTTTCCCACTACTTTGCTGTTCCATTCATGTTCGTAACTTGACCTTATTAAAGAATGATCAATCCATTAATGACAAAATTAATAGCATCTTGATACTTGTCTTATCATGTCGGTTGTATGTGGAAGTGCTAGACTAATGATGTCCCTCCGGTAGGTGGCTCAGCTCATCACCTGCAAAAAGGGTAGATTACATTCTGGTTCTTCAAATCATATATTTTACAGTGTTCATACTGCAGGCGATAGATCCACGTGTAGGGTCCTAATTATCCGAATTCGTACTTGGAATGAATCGTTGCAGGCCAATGCTGATTTTATCATTGAAGTTTCTTTGTCAGTAAAAAATTCCCTGACATTATTTGCAGGCCTGGGAAGACAAACTATCAGTAGCCAGAGGGATCTCAGTCCGGAAACAGAGTAGACTCCTGCAAAACTAGAAAACAAAAATAACCCCACAAGTCAGGAGTCCACAAGGTTAAGAAAGCATCAACTAGCATATGGATACACGGATGAATTTTGGTCCACATGTTCAGGAAAACTGACATCTAACTAACTAGTTTGTAATTGTTGATTAAAAGCTAGATAGAGACAGGTCAAATTTTGGAAAATTTTAGTGTGGATATGCCTGATTCCCTCCTATCTCTACATGATAATGCTTTCATAAATTTGACCAACCCAAATCAATCAGCTCTTGCCTTCATTGATTTGCCAACTTGTTCAACCAATTTCCGTTTGCTTATCTTTTGTTGTTAAATGCATGAAAGAACAATTTGTTTTCTAATCACCATTGTTTCAGATCAGTCAAATGGAATCTTTCTGTCTTCAGTCAAAAATTAGAAAAATCCAATCGTTTCCGTATGAGTAATAAGACAATGAAGTCACAATCCTGGTAGGAAGTAGTAGGAGAGACCTTTCTTCTATATTCTGATGGCCAAAGGAAAGTAGCCTTTTTTCATGATAAGCTAATATCTTAAGTGAATCTAGTTAGGAAATTAGCATTAGCAACCCTTAAAAGAATATTCAATAATAACTCGTTAATTATGTGTTTCAAACCCGAACCAATAATTAAAAATCAAATGACAGGCTCAAATATTGCATATGTACAGACTAATCTGGTATCTGATAAATGATATTCATCACAATGTGTTACTTAGTCCATTAAAGGTGGTCAGTGGACAGACCATAATGATCCACATACTTGGATAAATCTCTCCACTTTGAACCAACCTCGTCCACTTTTAGTAGATATTAACATTAGTTGAGGATAGGTCAATGATGATTATAACCATCAAATTTCATTAAAAAAATATTCAAGAACGCTACATGCTTCCATGGATAATGGGATGGGGACAGGGACAAGGACACTACAGCGCAAATATGCAGGCTTAATTTCACCAAGTTCCACTCTTTACTCGTCAAAGTTCTACCCTTTTTAATCACTTGGTGATGAATGATTAAGTCTGTTGTCCTTTGAATTAATTTGTCGCTAATCCCATGTTCTTTTGTGGTTTGATCTGTATAAAAGAAGCCTCCTTACAATAATTCTGTTGAAGGAACACATACATTTATACGAGTGCGACCATGTCTAAGTTTCTGATCATGTTTTGGATTACACTACTTTGCATGTTTCTTAGTTTCAGTGAAGCAGCTCCTGGAGCTTCACTCATCACGTACTTACCAGGCTTTAATGGCTCTTTTCCATCGAAACACTACTCTGGGTAAGTTTGTTTATTCAAGCTTTCATGTTCTAGCTCGAATTCCCAAGGTTAATGATGATGATCATCATCATATGGTTATGAGTTGTAGATATGTGAGCTTCGACGAGAAGAATCTTTTCTACTACTTTGTTGTATCAGAGAGGAATCCAACAAAAGATCCCGTTGTGTTGTGGCTGAATGGTGGACCTGGCTGTTCTAGTTTTGATGGATTCGTATATGAACACGGTAAATCAACAAAACAGGAGTACTTTTGATTCATCTTCTTGATATCTAAGAAACCTTGGAATGTTATTGATGATTTAGTCTGATATATTCATTCAGGACCATTCAATTTTCAAGAACAGGCAAAAGGAAGCCTACCCACATTGCAGATCAATCCATACAGCTGGTCCAAGGTCAAACAAGTCCTGTTCACTTCCTCAGATTCCAAGCTTTGTTCTTTATCTTTCTGTTCTGACGTGAATCATTAGTCTGAATTGATTAGTATACATTGTCTTCTACTCATGTTCTTTGATCAACCGAAAAGGTTTCAAACATTATCTATCTGGACTCTCCTTGTGGGGTTGGTAATTCCTACTCCAAAAACCAGAGCAAGTACAAAACTGATGACCTTCAAACTGCTTCTGATACACATAGTTTCCTTCTTAAGGTAATTAGTTTCAAGTAATTATTGAACACCTGATGATGAAAGCTCAATTTATATAAACAACTCTTTTTTTCCCCCCCGACCCAGTGGTTTGAACTCTACCCAGAATTCCAGAGCAATCCATTTTACATATCTGGGGAATCATATGCTGGAATTTACGTTCCTACTCTTGCTTCTGAAGTGGTAAAAGGTATCGACTGAGCTCTAATACGTTAAGAAACTAACAAGGATGTATCTCTAATTTTATCCTATCTTCCAGGAATTAATTCAGGCCAAAACCCTCTTATTAACTTCAAGGTATGTGAAAAACTTATCCAGAATATGGATTACCTGAAACTATCCTGTACTAACTAATCTCCTGCATAATTCCTGAAGGGTTACATGGTGGGAAATGGGGTTACAGGCAGTGAATATGGAGGAATAAATGCTCTCATTCCCTTTGCACGTGGGATGGCCCTTATTTCCAGTGACATTTATGAGGTGGGAAGAACTTTCTGTTATGTACACAGATTTTACGGCTTCAAGCTGTTCTTCAGGATTTGTTTAACATATCTGCAGGAAGTTTTGTCTACGTGTAAAGGAAACTACTCTGTAACCAATAAAGACTGTGATAAGAGCCTTGATAAAGTTGACAGAGTAAGATGCTGAAGATTTCTGTATTTCTCTCCTTATATTATCATAATTACCTTCAAAATTCGTGAAATTTCATCAACAGTCTATAGATGGATTAAACGTATACAACATCCTGGAGTCCTGCTACCATGATCCATCATCCAAAAATGGTCTAGAAAACACAAGCTTGCCAGTCAGCTTCCAAGAACTTGGGAAGACACAGAGGCCTCTCAAGGTTAGGAAGAGGATGTTTGGTCGGGCATGGCCACTTTGGAGGCTTGAAAGAAATGGAACTCTCCCTTCATGGCCTAAACTCGCATTGGCAGGCAAAGTACCCTGCGTTGTGAGTACACTAATCGAAGATTTTCCATTGGTTAACTGATAAATTTGTTTCTGCAGAATTTAACCAATCAAGCAAGGTTAATCAGTTTTTTCCGTTAACAGAATGATGAAATTGCAACCTCGTGGTTGAATGATGATAATGTTAGAAAAGCAATTCATGCAGCTCCTGTAAGATTATTAAACTTCCTTTCAAACTTCTTATGTTTATTATATTGAATCCAAGAATCATCATTTTGACTGTTTCTGCATAACAACAGAAATCCATAGCTGGTCCTTGGGACTTATGCTCAGACAGAATAGATTATGGCTATGGAGCTGGAAATGTTCTTCCTTACCACAGAAACCTTACTACAAACGGATATCGAGCACTTATTTACAGGTGATTATTAGGGAAAAAGAACAAAAAGATTGAATCCATTTTAAGAATCTTTCCTTGTTCTTATCTGATACCATCATGCATTACTTGCTGCAGTGGAGACCATGATATGTGTGTGCCATACACTGGTTCAGAAGCTTGGACTAAGTCACTTGGGTACAAGGTATCAGATGAATGGAGGCCATGGTTTTCTGCAGATGATATTGCAGGGTAAAGTTTCCACTTCCTGAAAATTCCGTACTACTTAAATAACGGACTGACTAGATGTCCGACAGTTAGTGGCCTTATTACCGGCCAGAAAGCTTTTTCCTTTAAGGGACCGACTAGATGACAACAGCAACTCTTAACGCAGTTCCCTTTTTCTTCTGTATAGGTACTTGCAAGGATATGACAATAACCTTACTTTTCTAACCATTAAGGTTTGAACTAAAACCTTCACGCTTAATATAATCATGTCTGAAATTCAGGTTTTGCATAACTAGAGCTAGTGAAAGAAAAGAAAGAAACAATTTTTATGGATGCAGGGTGCAGGGCACACAGTACCTGAATACAAGCCAAGGGAATCACTGGATTTCTACAGCCGATGGTTGGAAGGAAAGTCAATATGATAGTTACACGGAGACTCAAAATTTCTACACGAAGAATAAACCATTTCATCATTTAGTGGAAGCAATTGAAAGAAGCTCACTGTGTTAATGGAGGTCCATTATATAGATTCAGTTACTGTTATAACTTTATAACCACAGAACTTGAAGCATGGCAGTCAATTTTATTTTTCAGGCGTAAAATTTTCCTCTGTTGAATCACTGTAAAATATTTTTTTTAGAAATATGATGTCTTCTGATAGAACTAGCCGAGCAGCCTCCAAATCTGAATTCTCACTTTTCTTACATAAATATTATCATATTTACCAAGTTGAGTATAAGCTGCTTTTTATACTCCAATCCAGACCCACAAGAGAATAGAAAAAGGAATTGTAAGAAGAAGCAATATAACTGAGCTGATGCGTTATGACTAATTCGGAGCTTGCTCGCTCGCCCGCCCAATACAAGCAAAGAGAAAAGAATGAGGAAAAAGTCTTATAAATGCATGAACTGCACAGAGGGTGGAACACACATTCAGGAACTGCAATATGTCCATAAAGAATCATGTGATTGTCTGATTGAACAATGGCTACACGGTCACAACATTATTATCAACATGGACAAAGAAACAAATGATCACACATGGGAATATAGAGCAAAAAGAGAACATACAGACCCAAGAGTTGGAGCTTACAAAAATTCCCAATTCTACCTACAATGGAGATAAAAAGGGAGAAAGAGAGGACAGCTTCCCAGGCACAATATATTAGCCGGGACCACCTCTCCGGTCCACATTAAACATTCAATGGCCCCTACAAATCTTTTTCCCCTTCTGCAGAAAAAATAACCTTACAGAAACAAGGAATAATAATCATAAAACAAAAAGATTACCAGTTAATTAAGAAAATCAAAAGGCTACCAAAACCTTCCTCCTCCTTTCCTTCATCTCCGATTCTTTGCTGCTCCAGCAGCCTTCCTATCATCCTTCCCCGGCACAAACCTTGGCAGATTCAACAGGGTGTTTACGCGAGAAACACCTTCAAGAGCAGACCATTCCACTCCTGATTCTGCTAACAGCTCATCCTTCTCTGAGGATTCTTCTTCAGCATTTCCTTCTGAGAGGGGTTCTTTCCCAAAAGGCACCGTACAAGTATGGCTATGATTGGTTGGTGTGCATGTATCAGCTAGGTCCACTGAAGTAAGCTGCTGCTCTTTAGACTTGGCAATAGAAGCATTATATATATTATTGGAATCAAGAAAGAGGCAAACTACTGCACAATCATCAACTTTGGAGGTTGGATACTTGTACTTCCATGCTCGAACTGCTGATTCAACCAACGTTTTAGCAGCATAGGAACGTGCTGGGGCTGATGCCACTATATCTACCACCTCTTTGTTTGAGAGCACATCCCAAATCTGTTATAAGTAGAGCCATATTAGATCCTTAACAGTTTTGACTGGTTTCAGTAAAAAGTACTCGTAAGTTAAATCTAACTAGCTCTTACCCCATCCGTAGCCAAGACTATAAATTCATCCTTCTCAGTCAAGTGCCGAAATGATACATCAGGCACAGAAATAAGACCAAAATCCTTGAGGCAGAAATCTCCAAAAGCCCGGGCCATGGCAAGACCAGGTGAGTCATTGTTTGGCAGCCACACTCTTGCCACCTCAGGTTCATCTTGAAGTGCAAAAACACGCCCTTTACACTTCCGGATTCTTTCCGCTTCCGCTTTACAAGAAAATATATGAAGCAAATTAAGTGTAGATACGAAGAACAACTAAAAGAAAAATTCTTACAACAATCAACTAAATCTGATAAAAGGTTGCCAACGCAACAAACATAGATGAATTGTAGAAGCAAGCATAATCTAAATACAAAAAGTATGTAAATAACAGAAGGTCACCATACATGGATAGATGACCTTCACCTTTAGAGCTCCAAACATTTTCCTAATATGCATCATGTTCTTAATCAAATAGTGAGACTCAATGGGGCAACTAATATGTATAAGGGAAGAAAAGTAGCAAGCTACCTGGAAGGTTTGGCTTCAGATCCACAGTTAACTGTACTGCAACAAGAGAATCATCATTGTCCCTTGTACCGAGTATAGCTCTGGAGTCCCCAACATTTCCAACGACAAGATATTGGCCCTATACAATAAACTGTGGCATTAGGATCAAGACAGGTATATCACAAGATTTTGACAAAACAGCATATGAAAACTAAGCTAGCTGCTATATGTGTACGGACACCTGCTTGATCACAGTAACTGCCGTTGTCCCACTGCAAAAGCAATCGATACTTCTATGCATTCTGAGTTCCCTGTCCATGACTTTGAAAGCCTTAAGAAATGAATCGTTCAATTTCTGGAAAATCTCCGGGTGCTTTTCAGTTTCATCATGATCTACAGATGGCCTGGATTCGTCATCAGCAGATATAAAAGCAGTGTCCTCAGAATTCATGCTTCCTGTGGTATTAAGGCTGATCTCTCTAAGGACATCCTCACTCGTTGCAACTTCCCACTGAGCACTCAGTTTCAGGGGAAGAGAATCTCTCACTTTTTTGGCAACCATATGACCAAAAGGACCATGACCATCAAAAACACCACAAAAGATCATATCTGTCCTTGAGCTGAAATTCTGGAAATTCACACTTCCATGAAGTCAGAGATATATGATGCAAATATATAAATTTTCTCACGCTTGAAGAATTGAAATCCTATTACATAATTCAAGTTTATTAATTATTGGTCCAGAATACCCAGGAGACAATATTGCCTGTTGACAAAGGTAGTGAATAGAAACAGCAGATTAATATAAATATTTTAAGCTCCAAATCCAATAGTTGACATAATCAAACTATATATAAATAATTGAAAGACGCAAAGGAGAGACTAACCTCCCAAACAATCATCGCATCTTGGTTGGTTCCTTTCTTGCCTTGTTGAGTAAACAGTGAAGCAACATCGCTGGAGCCATTTAGAAACAATCTACCCGGAATTCGATGCAGTGGTTCATCCCTTCTGTATTCAAATGAAGAATTCCGGGACCCAAGTTTCTTCTTGGAGTTCTTCCTCTTCTTGACACCAAAGCCAGGAGAGGAAGGCGAACCAGGCCGAGGGCTCCTGCTTTCTGCAGACAAGCAGGACCCCATCCTTAGGGCCCTGATAATATTCAATATGCAATCCAGACCAGCCACACAATTGCACCCACCACTATTCTCTGGTGACGAATCCGTCAGAACTGATTGGCTATGATCCCCTAAAATTTTATGCAATTCACAAACAATACTAACCTTAGTCAACCAAGTTCACTCTCCAATCAATCAAGCAATAATCTTGAGCAAATATCAACAAATTCTTAAAGCAAATTGCAAAGTACCCGTCGGAAAGATCTTCCCTTCAGCCCCACGTTGAGCTTCCAACTCCTGATTTTCGAAAAAATCCGATGATGATGCCAGAGGTAGAATTTGCAAGAGCTTCCTGCTGAAAAGTTACTTTCTCCTTAATTTTTAAATGACCTTTTCTGGCGTTGAAGTTGAAGCAACAAATAGAATGGATAAGATTCTTCACTCCTTTCTTGTCATTTTATATTCATAAATAAAGTTGTAAACAGAAAAGGTATGCGTATCATAAAGAGATAGATCTACGAAACAAAGATCTATCGACACGGAAACTACTTTCCCAACTTTATCGTGCAATAACTCCACCAGAAAAGAGAGCCCTTTTCAATACCCAACATCCAAAGTCACTCGACAACAATCTTTAACTCACCAAACCCAATACCCAAAAGTGTAACCAACATAAGTTCCAATCTTTAAGCTCCCGCAGTACCCAAAGCAACAGTGTTTGATCAGATCAAGGCTCGGTAGATCGAGATTGAATAAAACCCGGATCAACACCACGAAATTGGCACAAATTATCAATCTAAATCAGAATCCAGAGGAGAGGATACCCTGAAGAGGAAGCGAGTAGAACAACAGGGTAACACAAAAATTCTAAGAAAAACAGGGAAGGAGAGTGAATCCTGAAATTGAGAACACAAAACAGAGTGGCGTGCTCGTAAAAAAGGAAAATTAAAGAACAATAGCAACCAACCACTAATCCAAACACGCACACCACAAGAGAAAACGAGAACAAAGCTATTGCTTGAAAATCGCTCTCCCCTAGAGAGAGAGAGAGAGAGAGGGTGAGGATCAACCTTTTGAGGACAAGAGAGAGAGAGGGTGAGAGTTCTAGAGAGAGAGAGATTTCCGACACTTTTCACGACTTTCAGGTACGTGAACCTCAAGAGACCGTTAATTTCCCCTCCAACAATTTCTTTTTTTATATTTTTTTTGGATAAACTAAATAATCATATCCTTTAATTGGATATAATTAATTGTTGTTAGGAAGATATTTCCAGTAAATTATCAGCCATATATCACAAATTATTATTTATTACTCCATATACGTGTGGTGCTAATTAACACTAGAAATTAGCTTTAAAAACTAGACTGAAAATTAAATCGGTACGACAAAAAATTTAAGATTTAAAAGTTTAACTGACGTCAGATCATAAAGATAAATTATTAATTAATAAAAATTGATCAATTAATTAATGAAATGATTGGTTTCTTATAATAAGAGTTATTAAAGTAAATCAAACTGAAAAGTTAAATTTTGAACATAAAAGTTAAAGTGTCCAAGATTGAATCAGTCAAACCGGTTCAATTAGAGTGGAAATAGCAATTTTATTAGTTATTTTTAATTAATCCCTTCAAAATTTATATATATTTATGATTATAATTTTTCTCTATTTTTTATTATGTATAAAAGTTTACTTGTATGACTTTTTTAATACCAAACTAATTAAAAGTTTACTTGTATGCTTAATTAATTATTTGCTGGGTGTACTAAGGTCTCACAATGGCTTGGCACTTGAGATTTAGATGGGTAGTGGTTGAAGTGGACTCACTCGAGGTTATTAATATTCTCTCTAATTCTCTCACCATATTGACAGAGGTGTCTTTTTTGGTGACAGGTATCCACCAGCTGTTGCATCGGGAGTGGACTACTCACATTCAACATGTCTTCCGAGAAGGGAACCAGTACGCAGATTATCTCGCTCGTCTCGCTAGCAGATTAAGTCCGGGCCTTCATGTCTTATAGGAACTCCTATTTAATATCCAGTAGCTTCTCCGCAGAGATGGCCACAGCGCAGCGTTTTCACGTGTTTTGAATTAATTTTGTATTTTCCTCTTGTATACAAAAAAAAAATAAAAATATTTGCTTATTGATTTTTTAAAGTTATCTACTTTTAAAATTTATCTTAAATTTAAATACACACCTTTTTAAATATTTGTTAGTAACTTGTTCAATACCAATTAAAACAACATTTTATGAAAAAATCATCACACTATATATAATAAATATTATTTTTATACACATATTAAATAAATTATCAAATGCACAATAATATATAAATCACGTATTATAAATCATTAGATCAATTTAATATAATATTATTTTAAATTATTAAAATAAAAATATGTAATTCAAACCCGAACTTTATAAATTAGTAAATACATTAAAAATAAAATTTGGGTTTGTTTGTTTGTTTTTTTTTTTTGAGCATGTGGTGGATTCCTATTTCCACACTTCTCTTTATTCTTTTCTCTTCTTTCAAGTAATTGTCACAATTCAGACATGGTGATTACTGGATGGGAAAAGACAAAGATGAAGGTATGATTTTGGAGTTGAATATTAAAATTGGGTTGGCTGCCAATTGTTTTGGACCATTGACCTGATTCATTGCCTAATCTTTGATTTGACATTAATGCGAATGTAACGCTAGTCTAAGATTGATATAATTTCTTCCCCTTTTTGGTTAGATCCCTAAATCAAAACTTTTCTTAAATGTTTGGTTAACCAACCAAAAATAATAATAATTTTTCGAATTTACATTGATAAGTTATTTTTTATTAAATTATATAATTTAGATAATTTATTCCGAATATTTATTTTTAACTAATATTCTTTTTTTTTCTGAATCTTAAATCTCTTGTATTAGAATTACTTTCTGAGTTCATTATATTAAATAATAAAAAAGTTGCATGTGATACATCATGAGGATGCTTATTTTAATCTTTAGATGTTCTTGGTCTGTCTTTATCAGCTTTCCAATGTCTTCTTCTTGGCATCATTCATTGGAAATCTATGGCTCCTCGTTTTCGAGTTTGTAACATTTTTTGCAATGGTAATAACGTGCACAAGTGGTCATAGTTATGTCTTAGTCCCTCTTTATAGTTCCACAGAATTCAACCATCTGGTGTGGTGTCTCCTCACAGATGGAAGCTCCACGTCACTTTTGCCTTGTGGGGTCTCTAAAACAAGATGGTCCTACAATGGTGTCTGGTCAGGTGAGTCCTGATTGGTCTTTTCAGGATTCTGGAATTGGCAGAACCTGAGAAGTTTGAGTGCTGATAGAAGACTACTTCCTTGCTTTGTTTTGGTTCTGCCTCACAAATTTCAAAACTTCCAGGAAAGTTTCACATCAGGAGCGGAAACTCATGAATTTTCAGGTACAGTTGGTGTGTATGATCCCGAACTTCTTTTTTTTCTTTTGACCAACTTGGGAAAAAAAAAACAATCTTCTGATCCTTCTCCTTCACTAAAATTCATTAAGAAAGGTTTTAGATATGCTAAAGAATCACATAATCGACAGTTTCAGATAAACCAGTGACTGGATAATCATTGCATGACCTGACAAGTGTATCAGGAAGCAACGTGACGAGGAAACTAGTAAAAGTGACATAAACAAGCACTCATAAGATCTGAAGCAACAGCTGATTAAGACATGGATAAGGATAACGGGTCTTATCTATCTGGGAAGTAACAAAAACTAAAACGGTTTTTCCTTTTCTGCTCCTTCTCTGCTTAATTCTCTGATCATATGCATATCAAGAAGGTGTCTTGTTGCCTGTTTTTAGTTGGTACTTGTTGCAACAGACGATGGAACTTAACATTTTCAGGAGTTTCAGGATTCCTTGGTAACTATCTTGTTGGCTCTGTTTCCTTACCAGGAATTCTAGCTAAAAGACAGAAATTACAAGTTTCATAATCTGAAAACTAGTGTAATGTGTTGGTAAATTAGGAAAACTGATACGCAAGAGATAATGATTCCAATAAAATAGGAAAATGTTATCCTATATTTTCAGGATAAGATAAATCAGCACCTAAGTAGTTAAGATACTGTAGAATAGTAAAGATAAAGTAGTTAGGATACTGATTCTATACTGGCTGTATTTTTTCAATTTATGATGCATCAGTCAAAGAATAAAATTACAGAACTTTAGTTCTGGTTTTCCTGTTCAGTTATGTGAACATGATATCAAAGCAGTAAAATTAGATCATGAATTTCAAGGGAGCCATGGTAGATTCTAGGGGTGACTTCAGCAGAAGGAAGTAGCATACCTGCACCAATTTCCATCATAACCTCTTGTTTGCAAGCAAGCTTACTTTTACGGTACAAAGGTCCTGTATATTCAAAAGAGCACCTATCACAAAAATAGAAGGCCATTATTCTACAACATCTTCATGAGTCTAACCAAAGGTTAGATCAAGAAAATCATGATGTTTCAACAAATGTTCATGTTCCTAAAAGTGTTCCTTTAAGTGATTCTAAGCTAAACTCTTCTTCTCAAATTGATCTCCCTGTGGCTCTTAGGAAAGGTATTAGATCTTGCACACAACATCTTCTCTCCAACTGTGTCTTACAAAAATATTTCACATGTGTATTATAACTTTATTTCACAAGCATCTAGTATTCCTATTCCTAACATTATTTAGAAGGCTCTAAAAGTTCTCGAGTGAAAAAAAGTTGTTCTAGAAGAGATGAAAGTCTTGAAAAAGAATGCGACCTAAGAAGAAGTCAATATATTAAATAGAAAAAGGTCGTTGGATGTAAATTTAATTATAATGGATCCTTAGAGAGGCACAAGGCTCGGCTAGTTGCTAAAAGCATTATCCAAATATATGGCATATATTATTATGAGACTTTTTCATTTGTGGCAAAATTTAATATAATTCGAGTTTAATCTTGTCTGGCCTTTAAATCAATTAAATATAAAGAATGTTTTTTTTTAATGGAGATCTAGATGAAGAAGTATATATGCAGCCTCTTCCTGGATTCTCTGAAAAGTTTGGAACTAAGTTACACAAATTAAAAAAAAAATCCTTATACGGTCTTAAACAATCTCTCAAAGCCTAGCTCGAAAGATTCACAAAGTTTGTTAAAGGTCAAGGTTATTGTTAAAGACAATCTAATCATACTTTGTTTACTAAAAGATCCATCAAAGACAAAATTTCAGTTCTAATTGTCAATATGAATGATATAATTTTAACTGAAGATGATACGGAAGAAAAGAGGAAACTTAAGCTAAGTCTGGCTATGGTGTTTGAAATTAGAGACTTAAGTCAGTTTAAGGTATTTTCTTGGAATGGAAGCAGCAAGATCAAAAAAGAGAATTGTGGTTTCACAACATAAGTATATTTTAAATCTCTCAAAGGAGACTGAAATGAGTTGAAGCAAGCCTTCAGACACTTTAGCAGAGTTTAATGTCAAACTTGGAGACGTTAAAGATGGAATCTCAGTGGATATAAGAAGGTACTAGAGATTGATAGGGCGACTGATCTACTTGTCTCTGATACCCGACTTGATATTGCCTTTGTTGTAAGTATGGTTAGTTGATTTATGCATTCCCTATACAAGGAGTATCTAGAAGCTGTGAACAGAATCTAGAAGTTCTGTCAACATAATGATCAAATCAAAGCAATCTAAAATAGGAAGACGGAAGGAAGAGAGATCGAATGTTATTGCATTCTTTTAGGTAAATAAAACATAACATAGTATTATCATCAGAGTACAGGCACACCAAAAGTCTGAGCAGATGGTGGACACTTTATGAGAGTTTTGTTGATATTATAATAAATAGGTAATCCCTGGTTCACACAGAAGCGGATAACATCCACAACCACCACAGGCCACAGCTCCAGTTATTCCTCCTCCTCTGCCTCCTCCAGCCACTTAACAAAGGCCTCCAGGGATTTCACAAAGGTTTGCCTACACGAAAAGAATGATATGGAACAAGTTTTATGTTAGCTTCCCATCATTTTTTTGGCATATATAATGTATGTAGAATGTTGAGTGGGTGGCTAACGAAGTATAAGCGTACCGGCCCTTGGGATTTGTTCCTTTGCGGAACCAGAAAAGAATGGTGTCCTCTGCCAGTACATCCTGCTCATACAGGGATCTCACTACTTCAGGAAACAGTTTCAATAGCTTTGCGTCCTCATAGCACTGCATCTGAACTTTATACAGCAGTTCCAACTCAAGTTTTCGACTAGTGCAGAAAGTATTTAACAGTTCTGCCCATGTTTTCACCTGAGTCAAGATAATTTCCATTACAAGATCAATAAATGAGGGGTTGGAGGTGTGTTGGGAAAGGCTGGACAGTGAGGCGGCTCCTTAACATTAGGGGCCAAACAGAAGAAGGAAAAGGACAGGCTAAAAAGGAACTGTTTACCAAAGAATGCAGTAATTGTACCTGTCTAAGTGCTGCATTGGCATTCTGCTGTTGGTTCTTCCCAGACCACTGAACAGCATCCATCAGCACATCCCACAAGATGCGAACAACTTCAACATCAGGTAATTTAGCATCTTTAACGTGTTGCTTCACCGAGTCTATGACTTCGGATATATCAGCTTCTTCTGCTATCTGGGTTGTTAAAACAGATTTCATCTCCTTCAGTTTCACCTCGAATATTTTCTTTTCATTGTATTCAACCAAGGGAATGAGTCCCTCCTTTCTGATAACAGAGACAGTTTAAGTTAATATGCTCATCACAAGCCAAAGATCAAAATGTGTTTTTCTTCCCTATAAAAGAGAGAATGCATCTGAAGAGGGGAGGATGGGGAACTCACGTAAAATGCTCAGAGAAACCCTCAGCAGATCGCTTTGCAGATGGGAAGATGTCCAGAAGATTGTCTTCCATTTTACCCCGCTTCAGAATTGAAATCAGATCATCAAGGCTATTATCAACCAGGTACTCCTTAAAAAAGTCTGTTACAAATGAAAGAACTATCCCTTTTGCCACAAGATTATCCTTAAGCAGTGGCTGGAACACAGTCTCTGGTGGAAGACCAGATAACTTCTGAGAGAATGCAAGTGCTGTGAAAATAGCCAGTTTCTTCCTTTCATTTTCCTCAAAGAGCTCCAGTGATTGAAGGAATCTTCGCATAACATTTTCAAGACTTTTTATGAGGAATGGCCTTCGCCGCAAAATCTTTTGTATATAGACCACAGATGGCAAGATGACTTCTCGCTTGGGCTCACAATCAATTATAGAGTAAGGATGACGCTCCCCCTCATCAGGTTTTGTTGTGCCAGGCTGTGTTCGGCCTCCCGTGAAAACAACCTGCACATGTACTCAAATTAGATTGTAACAGTAGAGATAAGCTGTTATGCCCAAGAGATGCGAGAACTTACCTCAAAGAAGGTATCACCGTATCGTGAGAAGTTAAGGTCTGAAGATTCAATGCTTTTAGCAATGAGTTCCTGGATGCAATTAAGCTTCTCATAGTTAGAAAAACTAAAGAGGTTATTCAAACACAGTTGATATGACTGTGCATTCATATAGAGACAAATTACCAAATCACCAGCATTATCCAGGTATATCTGGACCACTGCGTCCGCAAATGCTGCAGGGTCCAGCGGCGCTGTAATATTCCGTTTGCGGGTCTTAATCCGCGTGCCACTGCATATGTACAAAAATGGATTAAGATTCCAAATATAATCAAGGTAGAGGTATAAAGTCGATAGTTTAAGAACTAAACTATTGACTTCTAACTTTCCATTCCATGCAAATCCTGTTAGCTAGAAAGTAAGAATCTTTAATATAAAACAAATAGCACCATCAAGCAAAAAGTTTGAGCCTTAAGTCTCAACCCAACAGAAAGATGTTATAATACATACTCTTACCCTTTCAATGATCCATTTGATAGCATGCAAAACCAGAACTTTCAACAAGATTTAGTGTCTCTAATTCAACTCAAATATGATCAAACGAACAGATGAAACAAGTAGTTTCACATGCATGCCCTCTTGTAATCAATTACATGAATAAGTAGGTTATACTCCCCACGGAATAAAGCACGCAATAGAAGCTGGAATCAGAAACCTTAGATGAGTATATGGTACAAAAGTTCATTGATTAATCATATTCTTCGAGATAAAGAGCAAGATCAATATAGAAAAGTTAAACGATGAAGCTTATAAATGCAAAGCAAGCTTCTTGCGACCGTATTCCAAGGAATAAGGAAGAAAGCACAAAGTTAACCTAGAAAATACTTACCCAAGAGTGGGTCTCTCCTTTGAGCTGCAAATCGAAGAAAAAACATAAACCAAATTAGTTAACAAGCTCTACTTCATAGACAATTAGTAGCCAAAGTTGAATTCAAGTAGACACAAAAATCACAAGAACAGAGTAAAATCCAACAAAAAAAACAAGAGATTCCTAGTTCAAGCAGATCTAAAATCCGGAGGACCCACGAACGCTTTGCCTCGATCGATCTATATGAACACTAAAAAAAGACCGAAATTTGCCAGTTTTGAACGGCCAAGGAAACGACCACTAGTAGCAAAAACCAAAAAAGAATCAAACTTCATCCTAAAAACAAGAAAGCCAACCGGAAATTGACCACCCCAGATCGAGGGCAATCATCTTTTGAAGGAAATCACAATTAAAAGAAGCAGATCCGGGAGAAACTTCACCGTAAGAACAGTATTCAGATTCAAAGAAGCAGAAACAGAGCACAGATAAGAAACGTATACGAGACCCACAAGTAAGAATTACAATACGTAGTGATCTCACGGTAAAGCGTGTGCGTATGTTTTACCTCATAAACCAAGACGAAGATGGGATCGGAGGCGCGTAGAAGTCGCTCTTGAAAATGGGTGTTTCCTACTTTTAGAGAGGGAAAGACGGAGAGAGAAAGAGAGAGAGAAGGTTTTAGTGCGGTAGGCTTGGAAAGAGCACTCCTTTTATTCCTAAAAAGGAAGAGACAACGCTTAACATACACGAGACGAGTAGGACGGGGCTTTCTATTTAGTTTTCTTTTCTTTTATAGTGTTATTCACCTTTTATTAAGTGCTTTCGTAGAAAGTGATTTACACAAACACCTTGTAAACACAAAAGCTCCTGCAAATACGCTTGAGCTCTCTCGTCTCTGCCACAAATTATCAGATGAAGAAACTGCTTTGAAGCTAAATTAATGGCGCAAGTTCTCCATGACCTTCCCTTATTCAAGGTATGGATTGCAAGTGCATTAAGTAATTTTGGCCGGTGTCAGAAGGAACATGACAGAGAAGTGAATGAAATATAAATTTCTGTGACTGGGAAGTTCCAATACATGTAACAAATGTTTCTGATATTGGGTTTCTACTGTTATATACAGTGTTCAACAACGGCTTAAGCTTCTAACTGTGGAGGTTGCTAGTAATTATGGTGTAGATCAGAGGCCCTAACAAGAAACAGCAAGCAGTGACCACAGAGGCTGCAGTCAGACCCACAGATCCAGCAAGAACTAAAGATGTTCCAGCGAGGAAGGCTAAAACCATGCCGTATATGGACCATTCATTGAACAAGAAAGCATATTTGATCAGGTATGCTGCAATATAGTCTCTTTTGACCCCTGAAGCCCCAAAATGGAGAAAGATTGATGCTGTTGATAAACCAAAAGCCAAGCAAGTAGCTATCATGAACACACCAAAACCCACTTTTTGGGTTAGAGAGCCTTGCTCATCAGTCTTGTATCCACCAGGTACCAAGAGAGCTGCTATGAAGGTGACAGTTGCAACAATTGTTGCGACTAGTAAGTTAGTAGTGGCCATGTCCTTCAAATGTTTGAGAATCAAAGGTTCTGCTTCTGCTTGGAGGGTTTTAATCTTCAGATTATCTCCTTCCTCACCGATTATACTGCTTGAAGTCTCTTTCCCAGGTGTTAGTTGCTGCTGACCTTGCTGCCATGGTTGCTCTATAGCCTGGACTTTAGTGGTTTCTGTTTTGACTGCCTGTTTCAGGCTCTGTAGAACACCGTGAGCTTTCATTTTCCATATAATTTGTGCCTGTGAGATTTAATACAAGACAGTGATATCAGAACATTTTGCATCTTTCACATGTTGTGTTCTGAGCAGAAGTGATTGAGACTTACCTTTTTATGCTGTTTAAGTTGTGTGTTTGACTTGATAATGTCAAATGCCGTCAACCCGGCCTTGTTCGTAGCTCCTTTGTCAACTCTTGGATCGTTTGTTAGAACCAATAGAACTTCATGGTGACTTTCAAGAGCTGCCAAATGAAAAGGAGTGTTTCCGTCTTTATCTTGTTCATTTATAAGATCTTCAAAGCATTGTCTTGATAGGAAAATCTTAATTGCATTAGTCTTCCCTTTCTCTGCAGCAATATGTAGAGCCGTTCGCCCTCTATTATCCAACAATTCGGATGTATCGGGACATTTGTCAATGAACTTTTCGATAACATCATCCTGACCAGCCTTAGCTGCAACGAGAAGTGCAGACATTCCTTCTTTGTCCTTAACATAGGACAGGGAGATGTCCAATCCTAATAAAAGCTCAACAACTTCAGCATTGCCCAAATATGCAGCATAGTGAAGAGGGATCCATCCAAAGTTATCAGCTTCAGAAATTGCGGATGGATATCTTTGATGCACCTCGCGCATGAAATCTGAAAAGTCGAATCAAATCGCTTAAGACCAAGGACATATCTCCATCATGTCATGGTATCTTCAAGAATAGGTGCATTCCTTTGAAGATTGCTGAAAATTGGTTTCTGGAGGAATAAATTTACCTGCCCCAATGAAGCTAAATCTGTAAGATTGTTTGAATTGTATATAACAGATCTTTGCTCTGACAGGAAGAAACTGGTTCAAGTACAAGACCGATATCTTTGACAAGAGAGCAGCAATGTTTCTAATCATATATTTCACCACGAATAGAAGTCCTGCAACTCATGAAGAAGGACAGCTTGGTCAGGACAAAACGCAAGAAAACTGAATTAAAAGTTTGCATAACATTCAATTGTACTTGAGGCGGAGAATTATAGGAAAGAAATTCAACAGAATTTATGAGCAGACTTGCTTTTGTCTGCTCTTATGATAGCTGCGTGCAAGGCATTCATCCTATTTCTTCCAACGTAGGAGCACATAGGAACAGTTTTCAGGATATGGTTAGCAATTTTGTAGAATTTCCGATCCACAGCAAGGAACATTGGAGACTCTCCAGCACCATTCACAACTCGAGCTAATTCTGGATCTTCATTTATCAGCAGACTAACTATTTCAAAGTGCCCATTTCTTACGGCATCATGTAAAGCTGTGTCATTGTCCTGGTTCTCCATCCTCACTAATTCTTTCTCCACTTCAACTTCTACAAGTTTTGCAAAATTAACCAAAAGCTGAGACATCTGTAGACGGCCCAATCTAGCCGCAATGTGCAATGGAGAATCGCCCTTTGCATTTGCTTGATGCAGAAGTGAAAAAGGCAAAGAAATTATCTTTTCTGCCATCTGCATTCTCCCACATTTTGCTGCGATATGAAGGATGGTGTTCTTGTGGCCTGATGTGACTTGCAGGAGTCTGTTTGGATCCTGAGTGGTCAGATCTTCAAAATTCTTCAAAGATCCACTAGTTACTGCTTGATACAGTTCAGGGTCCATGTCCAACCTCAAGAACAACAATCTAGATCAAGCTAATCTGTTGAAGAAGAAATCCAGTACAAATTTTATCAGGGAAGGACACATAATGATCCAGAGTTCACGGCAGGCTATGTTTCTTGTTTTTGCAGGTTACTGTGACGGTAAATTGTTTAAAGATGGGAACAATAATGAAGTCCACACTAGGACAACGTCCTAGCTCAGCTTCGAAGCCTCCGCTAGATTTATGTTGCAACTTGTCCTCAAGCAATCTGACACGTAGCATAATCTATTGCCATGAAAAGCTGACAAGCTGTTTCTCTCCTGGAACATATCAAGATCATGTGACAGGACCTTTGTTCTTTTTCTTTTTTTTTTTTAACCAGCAAGCACTAGCCATGGCTCATCGGGAGTCTTTGATGTTATTTCTTGTTGATCGTTACATTCAACTTCTCAACAGTTCAGCAGAAAAATAAAAGTTCACATCCTTTTGTTTAATCTGGTTGAATCAGATCGATTCTATTCTATCATTGACCTTCTCATCTTATTAGATCATCATGATTTTTATCTTTTGTGTGTTCCTCACGTGATTAAACAGTCTTCCTCGTGTTTCGCAATTAAAATGCCTTCATAAAACGGGGTGCCTTCATTGTGAATCACACCTTCGTAAGAACTCCTCAAATGGTGGCTTTAGCTGGTAAAGTTGAGTCTTTTTAAGACTATTCGATTCGATATTTGATTTCGAATCGTTTATCGAAATTTTATTTAATACACATCTGAAAAAAAAATCTACAAATGCCACCTATTTGTGCACACAATCAATGTCATATTCTTGGTAAAATCTTCTACTCTTTAGCAGCAAATATTATAAGAACTTGCCATTGAAGACTGCCACCACAAGAAATATAACACATAAACAAACTACTGAGAAGAAAGAAAACGTGGAAATGTTACTCACCTCTCGCCTTCTATATACTCCAACAACGTCCAGGACCATCTGCAATTCCTCCTCAGCATGTTCTCTTCTTCCCACTCGATCCTTTTCTGGGTTTGGCTCCGCCTCCTCTCTTTCTTTCCACCCCATCTCTAGAGCACACTCTCTTCTTCTTTCGAGGGCATCTTCGTCATTCCGAACTTCAACCGCCGACATGGGTGACGCTCCTGACGCCGGCATGGACGCCGTCCAACGACGCCTCATGTTTGATGACGAGTTCTGTTTCTACTCTCTCTCTCTCTCTGTTCTTGCTCTGTAGTCTGTTTTATTTATATAAAGATGTAGTTTTTTGTTATTTTTTTTCTTATTCTGTCATTGCTTTGCTTCGAGGTCTTTTTTGGTTCATCTGATTACTGATCTTTAATTTATTGTTCCATTTACGCAATTGGGTTTTTGAGATTCCTCTCGAAGTTTGTTTCTTTTTCAATTGTTCTTCCGTTTCGTGGTTTCTTTTCCATAGTGGAGCTTCCTTCTCGATTTCACGTTGACTTCTCTACGAAAAAGTTTGGGAATTTTTGTTATAAGTTGGATGTCTTAGTTCAAACTTACGTGCAACTTAGTTGTTGAGATATGAGTTAGTCCTGGATCAAAGATCTGGAATTTGAACTTTTGCCTTCTACTCGTGCATAAAATGTTTGTTTTGCTGCGTGTTCTGATTTAAATTGCTTGCAGATGCATCTTGGTGGATGAGAACGATAAGGTTGTTGGTCATGACTCCAAATATAACTGTAAGTGAAACTTTCCTGTCAATTTAAGCAGGTGGTTATGGCTTATACCGATCAATCTGGAAAAAGATGAACTCCTGTTGAACTTTAAATCATGTACTTGTATTCTGTCCCTTTGACTCTGTCTTAGAAACCCAGATACTGCCACCTTTCTGCATAATCGTGCTGTAGGCGTGGTATTATAGGTTTATTATTCATTTCTCTACTCAATGCCTTAGGTTAGATCATCTTTTAAAGTCTATTACCTTCTCAAATTGGTAGGTCATTTATGGGAAAATATTTTGAAGGGCAACTCGTTGCACAGAGCATTTAGCGTGTTTCTGTTCAATACGAAACATGAGCTACTCCTTCAGGTTTGTCGTCTCTAATTATATGTTACAGTTGAATGGATCTTATGGTGATGGCTTTTGATTCTTGGAACCTAACATGTCATGCTGATCAGTATGTTTCTCTTGTCTTGCAATGGTTGAGAGGCTGGGATGTGGAGACTAGTTTAAATGCTTATTGTGTGAGATAAGACTTGCTGGCTATTAATAATACATTTTTCGAATTAAAAAGCCAGATTTTCATGTTAACAAAGTGCCTCTAATAACAGGGAAGGAACTGGATCATAGTATAGAAGCTGCAAAGATAATTCACAACAATTCTAGTTGGACTCAACTGTCAAATTGTAATGAAGACATTCTACTTTCAAGAAACCATTCCACTCAGCTTTTCCAATACTTACGTTGATATCATCTGGAAACTGGGAAATGGACTTGAATTTTATTCAATTCTACTGCCATCTTATAGATCCACTATATATTGATTTTCAATGAAACTTGAGAATTTAGTTGTTAGATACAGATAAGAATTTTCATGTACAAAGTGAGGCCAAAACAACTTCCGTTTGACGGAAACTAGTAAGAAACAAGCGAGTAATGCTAGGAACACTGTTGAATATGGTGTGAATCAGTCATATTTCATTTATCTGTTTATTGGTGAGGATCAATGAGATTTCTTAATCTTAACAGCAACGCTCTGCAACTAAGGTGACATTCCCCCTTGTGTGGACAAACACTTGCTGCAGCCATCCTTTATATCGTGAATCCGAGCTTATCGAGGCAGATGCTCTTGGTATGTACTCATACGTGCTCTACAATCTGACAAAACTATACAGGATCACAGTGTATAGGTTAAACTTTTTTGTCCCCTTTCTTCATCTTTTGTCAGGGGTAAGGAATGCTGCACAAAGGAAGCTTTTGGATGAGCTTGGTATTGTTGCTGAAGATGTGCCAGTTGATCAGTTTATTCCTGTAGGGCGCATACTGTACAAAGCACCTTCTGATGGAAAATGGGGAGAGCACGAACGTAAGATTTCAAACTTCTATCACTCCAAAATTTCTCGTCGGAATGTTTGAACGTGTTTGAATCGAAGACCGTTATCTGTTTACATTGCAGTTGATTACCTGCTCTTTATTATCCGCGATGTGAATGTAAACCCAAATCCTGACGAAGTAGCTGATGCCAAATACGTTAACCGGGAACAGCTAAAGGAGCTCTTGAGAAGAGCAGATGCTGGTGAGGAAGGTTTGAAGTTGTCACCTTGGTTCAGACTGGTTGTGGACAACTTCTTGTTCAATTGGTGGGATCATGCGGAGAAAGGGACGGTTAAAGAAGCAGCTGACATGAAAACCATCCACAAATTGCATTAAAATTTTAGTTTACCTGGTGTCTGGGGCAAGAGATAGATCCTAGGCTAGGAGCATCTATATTCAATAAACTTGGATGTGAATGAGTAGCCAACTTGGCTGGCATTTCATCCTTTGTAAAACACCTTTTGGTGAAACACTTGTAATTTGAAAAAGTTACTCTGAAAAAATGTCAGAGCTACGATTCATATTTATAAAAAGCATATCATATAAAAGAAAGTTATTGAGTATAAGCTAGACCTGATATATAATTAGTGCGTGCCACGAGCCCGAGTGTGCGAGTTCCAAGTGTCGTCATTTTTACATGATCGTTTAACACCACCGGACCACACCCCTTACAGAAAGATCTAATCTTTGGCACCTACTTTAATGGTGGACGTGGAAATTCAATCACTTTGTATATCCCACGCTCAAAAGGCAGCGGTTTGGGGAATGTTCATTGTCACCGTTACAAAGGGTCGCTGTGTTTCTTTATTACAATGAACGTGTCAACATTTTCGTTCCAGAAAGTATTTTGGAGCATCTCATGCTCACGCTACAAAACAATGCTCACGCTACAAAACAGCGCGTGGACGGTCATGTGGGCTCAGATACTAGATCTTAAATCAACTAGGCCGGTGAAGATTAAGATTCACGATTACTATTTTTATCTTTTTCTTTTTCCTCTCTACTTTCCCTCTAGTAAGTTTCAGAGGACTACTGTCCTCAGTCGCTGCGTATTCTTGAATCCCACAAAGCTTGGTCTGTTTGTGCGTTTAGCTTCTTTTGGGTTTCCTATCCCAGGTAAAGTTTCGACCTTTTCTTTATTATATGATAATAATTTTGGTCTGTTTTTCATTGATTATTTTCTTATATCTCTCTAAGATATAGTTGACTAGGATCGATCCTGTTTCAGTATATGAAATGATTCGAATCTTTGCAGCTAATAATGGGCGATGTTAGTACGAAAATACTGACTATAAGCCTCCTTTAAAATGAACTTTTGGTTCTTTGTGGATCTAAATGATCTTAATTGTTGTTTTCAATTCATAGGAGTTTTTTTTTTTCCCAGAATCATCATGGCATAGCTTCTTCTGTCTTAGATAAATTCAACTGTTGTGTCCCAGATACCAACCAAATTTACGATTTTGATTCTCCAATCATGAGCAGAAAGTAATTGTGAGCAATTGGTTAACATTTCTCTGTTTCTGTTATGTTTGACATATTTCCTTGATTACTGTATGCCATATGTTGTTAGCTCTGCGAGATTCGCACTATAATTGACTGGTTTTTGTAGTTATACCTTGTTTTCTTATCCATAAGCTGTTGCATTAGGATATTAAGTACTGAGACATAGCCAAGTTTTACGGTCTTGGAGTTCAGGTGATTCAGGTTTATAAGGTAGTTTATGTTTGATGAGAATATTGCATGCTGAATTGCCTTAAATAACGAAACGGAAATGATGTAAACAATTTCTTACCTATTGAGCTGGAGGACAATTTGTTAACCTTATTATGACCGTTGCTCGGTTGAATAAGAATCATTGATTCCCTCTGCTGTCTGTTTTGCATTCCACTCTTAAAGAGTGGTTGATGAAAGGTCTGCTCATTAGCATAGTTGGCTTTGATCGGGCACCATCATATATGGTGGAGTAGCTAACATGATTTCATACACTTCATGATAAAAAAATATTTCATGGTGAATCATTTTAACAACAGCTTAAACTGCTTGCTTGACTGAAAATTTTTGTGTTAAAATATGATTGAATTATTTGGAAAAGTTTTGTATTCCGCTCATTGTATTAATTATTTAGCAACTTAGTTTATGTGGAGGCTAAGAGGTTGACAATGTGATAGAACTTGTAGGCTTGTAGCTTGTATTTTATGGTCCGGATCCGAATTGAGTTTATTAAAAAAGAAATTAGTTCGTATAGACCAGATTATCGAGTAGACTAAAATTGGGATTTGTATCTCAATTCTCTAAGCAGTGGTAGAGAAGTTTGTAAGACAATTTGGATATTTTCTTTCTCCCTATCAGCTATTAGTTTAACATGTACATATTACATATTTAATAATTGGCTTATTTGACAATTTAAGATATTCTGTGCTTCCTATCTGTTTCTCATTGGTAAGTATATACTTATTATCTTAAAGATACTTGGAGTAGATGGCATTGGTTACAACTGCTGAAGTTTGTGATGCAAACCCACAGCTGATTGTGAGTGGTGAGCTCCGAGCACTCCAACCAATTTTTCAGATTTACGGGCGGCGTCAAGTCTTTTCTGGCCCAATCGTGACCCTTAAGGTCTTTGAGGACAATGTTTTGATTCGTGAGTTTCTTGAGGAGAAAGGGAACGGCAGAGTTCTTGTGGTAGACGGTGGAGGCAGTTTGAGGTGCGCAATACTTGGAGGCAATCCTGTGGTTCAAGCTCAGAATAATGGATGGGCAGGCATTGTCGTTAATGGCTGCATTAGGGATGTGGATGAGATTAATGGTTGTGACATTGGGGTTAGAGCTCTGGCTTCTCATCCAATGAAAGCTAATAAGAAGGGTATTGGGGAGAAGCATGTTCCTATAACAGTTGGAGGGACCAGAATCTCTGACGGGGAATGGCTTTATGCAGATACTGACGGAATCCTGATTTCTCGAACAGAGCTGTCTGTCTGAATGCTACGGATTATTTAGAAGACTGTAGTTCCAATATGTCACGCATCCTGGACATTTTCGTTCATGAATTTTCCATGAACTTTTTTTATTAAACTATGCTGTTATATGAAAAAAAAATTGTAATATGCTTAGCATGTTTTCATGTGTTAGATTGCTTTGAACAGTCTTCTCATCTTCAAATGAACAATGGCTTGCTAAAGGATTTAACATGCACTTTCTTTCTCTTTTGGCCTTTAAGTTGAAATTCTGAAAGAAGTCTGGCAAATGCTGAAAGATTTTATTTTTCCAGAACTAGCATCTGAGTTCATCAGAAGATCTGCCGAGGCAGATTAAACTCGGGTAGCCATGAATATAGTTTCCCTTTTGATCGACCACATTACAAGCTGCTTAAAGAATGGTTTATCAGTTCAGTCATGATCAAACTATTCATATTCGACTGGAGCTGGCGAGGTTTGTGAAAAAGTGCCAGTTCTTTCGGGCCCTGCAAAGTCATAAGGATCGAGTTTGTGAGTGCCCTCTCCATCTAGTAATCTTTCAAGTTCGGTTTGGAGTTATAGAAATCATAATGAAGTTTTGGGCCAAACGTTGAGGGACGCTGAGAGATAAAGCGTGGGAAGGTAGTTTTTAGTCCCATCTCAGAGATTGTGATCTCAGGTTGAAGTTGAACTTTCTTATCTTCGGTTTTCAAGGCCCTGAATGGCCATGGAAAGACACAAAACTACGACGTAAACTTAGGGGCAAGGACTTCCTTTTTCTTATTGAACCGTCTACGCTTATCCTTTGAGCTTTTCACCATTCTTGACGCACTCCTGAATCTTTCTCTGATTTCCACACTCCTTAAATTTTACTCGGTTGACAAAGAACATGCCAATGCAAATTTACTTCTGAGTCTTCCATTTATGAAGTCAACAGACAACAGCAGCAGTCAGAAATGGGAGATAAAGGTACTAAACAAGCCTCCACCACTAATTATGTTACGGACGATCAATTACAATAATTAAGAATAAGTGCAAAAATAGCAACAAATACGTAAATTTATGTGATTTATCAAGATATGGCTACGTCTACGGGTGACTAGTATTTTATTTCACTGTGAATTGTTTTTTATGTCGGTATATTAGGAGAATACAACGTATTTATACGTTCAGAAGAATACAAAAGACCAAACATAATTTTGCAAGTTCAAAACTGATTATCAGGTTCTGTATCTCAACAATTCCTAAACAGCTCAGAAAAGTGATTCCCTGAAAATGAATCTCTCTATTTTTCTTATTGATGACCTAACATAATTTCGCCTGGTGTAAAGTCCAAAACTGATTATCAGGCTCCGTATCTCAACAATTCTCCGACAGCTCAGAAAAGTGATTTCCTGAAAATGAATCTCTCTCTGTCTCTATTTTTCTTACTGATGGTGCTACTGCCTGACCTTGGATTTGGTCAGAGCAGCTCCAATATCTCAAATTGTTCCAAGAAAACAGTTGTCAGATTTCCATTCGGATTTACACATGAACACACCAAGAGCTATCCTGGCTTTGATTTATCCTGCCCTGAGCATGATCCGGTGTTGAAGTTGCCAAATCTGGGACAACTCCGTATCAATAACATTGATTATAAGGCTCAGGAGTTGGATGTATTCGACCCAGGTGACTGCCTTGCAAGATTGGCAAAGAACTTCTCTTTATCCACCTCTCCTTTCGAATTTCAGGAGCCAAACGTATCAAACTACACTTTCTTCAATTGCTCACCAGGAGAAAGAAGTGCTTATCAAATGATCTCAGTGCCTTGCCTTGGTGCTCCTGGCTATGAAGTTTATGCTGTTGATGCTGATGCCTATGTCAGTAACTTGCCCCTGATATCTTGTACCAAGATGTACAACGTTCCTCCAATTCCCAGTGAAACGATCTTCCCTGGCAAAATGCTTCGTTTGAAGTGGTCCAAACCAATGTGTGGAAAACTTTGTGAAGTAAGAGGTAGAAGCTGTAGATTGAAGAATGAGGGACCGGAAATTGCTTGTGGGGACATGATTGGTACGAATGAAGGTATGATTTTGTTTCTGGGATGCTACTCTGAGTTTTTCATATCTGTGTAAACTCATGGAAGAGAAGAATTCCTTTAATAAGGCAGAGAAACCATTCTTTTCGTTAGACTTCGAACACATAAAAACACCTCTAGAACAATTAGGCTGGAAGGAGGTATTGAGAAAGCAAAATAGTTGGGAAACAGAGCATGATAGTTTCAAACAGCTTACTGATGTAATACTCCTTTTTGCAGGTTCTTTGATGATTTCGATGATTTTAGGTGAGTTGTGTACAAAATAATTGCTACCTTTAGGTTTGGACCTTTTATCTTTGATTCAACTGGCAGTACAGGAGCAAGTAAGTACTCGTTTTTACTTACTAGAGTGCTGTTGTTGCTTCAAGTGCAGGTGCAACAGTAGTATTTATTCTGCTGTTACTTGTGGCGCTTGCAGTTCTATGGGGATATAGTGCTTACCTGAGAGAAAAGAGAAATCAATCAAGGATAGAAGAGTTCTTGCAAAATTACAGAACTTTCAAGCCCACAAGATACTCTTACATTGATCTGAAAGGGATTACCAATGATTTTAAGGACAAGTTGGGTCAAGGAGCATATGGAGCAGTGTATAAGGGAAGTCTTTCTAAAGAAATTCATGTGGCTGTGAAGATGCTCCACAGTTCTACAGGTAACGGTGAAGAATTCATCAACGAAGTCGGAACGATGGGAAAAGTTCACCATGTTAATGT
>JANZLH020000195.1:31690-42874 GCA_026770325.2 Erythroxylum fimbriatum | reverse complement strand
TGAGGGCCCCGCAGACGTAGGCAAAGTGTGCCGAACTGCGTTACCAAACGTTGGCGTCTTTGGTATTTTGCTTTTGTGATTGTTGTTTTACTTGCGCGGAAAAATTACTTTTGGATAGTCTGCGAATTTATTGACACCTTAGTTATTTCAAAAACTTATAGCATAAAGAGACTTCCAGCAGTCAACTAATAGAAAGAGATGGAGTTTGGTTTAAAGCAGGTCATGTTTATTTAATTCCTACCTCAAAACTAATTCCTGTAATTTTGCAAGAAGCTCACGCCTCAGCAGTTGGAGGATATTTCGACTACACCAAAACTCTTAGTCGCATAAAACAATCATTTGAATGGCTGGGTATGAGTACCTCTGTAAAAAAATTTCTCCGAGAATGCTCGAATTGTCAGAAGTTCAAGACAGACACTATGGCTCCGGCTGGCTTACTTCATCCTCTCCCTATTCCCACTACCATTTGGGCTGAGATTTCCATGGACTTTATCAAAGAATTGCCACATTCAAAAGGGTATACTTCCATCTTAGTAGTTGTGGATCGCTTGTCCAAATACAGCCACTTCATCCCAATTAAGCATCCATTCACTGCTTTTGTTGTCGCAAAGGTATTTGCCTCTAATATTGTCAAATTACATAGATTTCCTAAATCTATTATCAGTAACAGGGATCGAGTTTTTATGAGCAACTTTTGGAGATCCCTATTCAAGTTGCATGGGACATCCCTCAATATGAGTTCTAGTTATCATCCTCGGTCAGATGGTCAAAGTAAAGTCATAAACCAAATTTTGGAACAATACCTTCGATGTTTTGCAGGAGATCAACCTCGTACTTGGGTAGAATGGATACCTTGGTCCGAATATAGTTACAACACTAGTGAACATTCTACAACCAAAACTACACCCTTCGAAGCCGTGTATGGTATTCCTCCTCCTGCCTTATTTCCATATGTTCCAGGTACTTCACAAGTGCAGGCTGTTGACACACACTTAAGAAAGCGTACTGCCATACTACGTGACTTGCAACATAATCTACAGCTAGCTCGGCATCGTATGAAACTACATGCAGACCAAAAATGCAAAGATGTTAGTTTTAAGGTTGGTGACTTTGTTTATTTAAATCTACAGCCGTATCGTCAGACTTTCGTTGCTTTTCGAAGCTCCTTAAAATTGGCCCCTCGATTTTTTGGACCATATAAAATCATTGAGAAGATTGGTCTTGTAGCTTATCGATTGGAATTACCTCCGGGTTCCAAAATTCATGACGTATTTCATGTTATTTTCTTGCAACGGTCATTGGGCTCCTCTCTTGTTGTATCCCCTACTCTTCCTCATGTGTCTGAAAATGCAACCATTATGCCACAGCCAGAACGTGTCCTGGATAGGCAAATTATAAAAAATGGGAAGTATTGTCCCAAAACGGAAGTGTTCATACAATGGAAAGGTACCGAACCTGAAGATGCAGAATGGGAAAATTTATGGAGCTTTGCAAAGCAGTATCCTGAGTTCATCCTTGCAGACAAGGATGTTGTTAGTAGGGGGCATGTTACGATCCTAAACCTCACAACTGAAGACACAAGACCCTGTCAAACTACTGCTAAGATATTCTTACTAGTTTGCTGTTGATCTACTCCTATTTTTATGTGATTTCCTTCCAGTTATCTACTCCTACTTTGGTGGAGGATTTAGTCAGAATAATGTCTAGCAATTCACGTTACTTTTTGTTTCACTTTCTGATTGTAATCGGCTATAAATGCCACTGTAGTACATGAAATAAGGATAATAAATATTTTGAGAACTTTTCCTTTCCCTGTTATTTCTTCTACTATTCCATCTTCTGTTCTTCGGAAAATTACTCATCATGTTCTTTTCATCCTTAAGATTCGTTAAGAACGAACTATTCTTAAGTATCTTATTCCTTGTTTCTCGAATATTCTTTCAAATTAATCAAAAAAGAAATATCAAATTTTTATGAAGAGAATTGTTTGAAAACTCTCATCTAAATCACAGACAAATGGGCTGACAATTTCATTATTCATTGTAAGAAAGTATTATTCCTATTCCAACAAGTACAAAATATTCCAAGTATTATAAATATTATATTTTCTAGCTGTTCTTACTTTTATTTTCATTAATCCGTTCTTGTCAATTTATTCTTCCTTTTTTATCGGGTCTAATTGTGTTTTATAGAGTTCAATTTCCTATTCTCAAGTCTTTGTATTTCTTGCCCCTTATTTATATTGTTTTATTTTGATTTTCTATCTAATTTGCTTCTTTTGGGTGTTATTTAAAAAAAAGGTGAGGTTTAAACTAGTTTTCTTAATTTAGATTATCTAATTTATAAAAAATTTATATCAAAATTTTATATCATGAATAGAGTGACTTTGACAGTAAAGCGTGAGGGAATGCTTCCATTACTATCATTTTCTTGTAGGTATATTATGACTCAAACTCAATACAAACACTTGTCCAAAGATAAAGGAGAAAATGAGGAGGAAAGAGTAGGGATAGACTAGAATTCCATCATGAATGTCATAAAAGGCTAATATGAGCAACTTATTTGATAATTCAGTGAAGTTAGAGATAGGTTGGAGAATATGATACTGCCATGACTAATCTACATCATAACTCACATATAGCTATTAGGACGTATGATTTTAAGTTATATGATAAGGTAAAAGGTGTTGTCAACTACTTGGGATAACTATACCTAAGGGGTAGTAGAGGATACAAAGGTAGAGGAAGAGGTAGAATAGGAAGACAAGGAGGGGGTATATTTGGGATAAGTTACAAAAGATGGTATGAGAAAATGGTAGATAATAATATGAGTAGCATTAAGATAAAAGTACCATCATTTACAGAAAAGTTAGATTCAAATGCCTACTTAAAGTAGGAGAAGCGTGTTAGGCTAGTTTGGATTGTTATAACTGATAGGTGTAAATTATAGTGTGTTTTTTAGGTGTTGGAGTGTGTTTTTAGTGTTTTCTTAGATAATAATTAGGTATTTAGGACTTAGATTTATGTTCTTATTAATTTTTTCGTGTTTTGTTTGATTGATTGTTGTTTAAAGCAATAATTTGATCTTAATTGTATATTTCAAAGGTTATTTAATGTGTTTAGTGATGAGTGGAGACAAGAAAAAGAGAAAAAAAAAAGGATAAACCAAGTTAAGAATAATGTCTGGCACGATCATACATAAAGCAGCAACAGCTTGGAGAGACTATGGCAGGATAATGCCAGAAAATTGGAGCAATGCCATACACGATCGTATAAGGACCTTTTTTAGGTCACAATTTTTTTTAAATAATTTTGCCAATTCAGGGCTATTTTTGAACAAAAACACATGAAAATCTCCTAGATAAAGCCCTAAAAGATTCAGGAGTATACAAGGAAGAGAAAACATCATTTAATAGCTGGAAAACATAAAAAGAGGAGATCAAAAAGAGCAAAATCTGAAAAAAAAAAGTTGCAGTTTTTAGCTCGAAGCAAAGAAGAGAAGACAATTAGATTCAATTTTTTTAAACCTTTTTTTTATTTCCTTGTTGTTGTTGAATATTCATAATGATTCAATTGGTATATATAGTGACATCTATGAATTGCTAAATTCTTTTTAGGAATTAATCTTGAATTATTTGTTAAAAATTATATTCTTGATTTAATGAAATATGCTTGTGATAATTATTGCTTTATATTCAATTTGAATCAAGAGATTGGATTAGATTAGTTGTGTTGTGTTGCATAGTGAGAGCTAGTACCTCAATAGACCTATAAATATCAAATTAATTGACAATTGAGAACATTTTTTAATTATTTATTAGTTATTCATAGGATTGCTTAAATTCAGTCACATAGTTAGGAAGAGTTTTGATAGATCAAGAGATCATAGTTCAATTTTTATCTATTTTAATTGGGATTACTTGCTTAGATCTTGAGAGATGGTAATCATAATTATTAGATATCGAGGATCAAGTAGGATTAAAACAAAAGAGTAAAGTGAACATAAATAAGCATAGAAGTAATTCATAATTATCATCTTTGATCAATCAATCAATTCAGTACTGCTTATTTCATTATTTAATCATCAATTCTTTGTTTATACTACTAATACTACTACAAGTACAAGTAGGATTAAAACAAAAGGGTAAAGTGAATATAAATAAGCATAGAAGTAATTCATACTTTTCATCTTTAATCAATCAATCAATTCATTACTGCTTATTTCATTATTTATTCATTTAATCATCAATTCTTTGTTTATACTACTACAACAACTACTACTATTGCCGCTGCTACTACTACTACTATAACAACAACAACAACAACTACTTAAAGGGAAACTTTGGAGTTAAAGAGACTATAGATATTTTTAGTGAACAATTCTTTTTACCACACCTAAGAAGAGATGAAAAGGGTTGTGTAAGAGATATGTTACTTATAAGTAGGCCAAATCTAGAGTGTAATACTGTAGATTTTATATCCCTATACCTATATATAGTGAACTATGAGTAGTTCTTTCACTGAGTGGAGGAATGGTAAAGATTCAATCTTTATAATAGTGGGTATGTTTTCTAAAATGAAACATTTTATTGTATGTCATAAAATGAATGACACTTTCAATATTACTGAATTATTATTTAAGAAGTTGTTAATTTTGTAGAGTTCTTAGAATCATTGTATTAGATAGGGATGTTAAGTTACTTTTAAAAGATTTTATGGGAAATTTGGGAACTAAATTATTATTTTCTACAGTTTACAATCCACAAACTGATATCCAAGTTGAGTTGTTAATAGGACTATAGGAACTTTGTTGCATGCTATTATTGGTAGAAAACTTAATATTTTTTTTAAAAATTAGGAATCTTAATACTTGGAAAGTTTCTTTGCCTTCTATTAAATTTACTTCTAATAAAACTGTCTATAATACATGGATCATTCATAAACAACCTCTTTACTAGTTAAAGATAAGGCTGCGTATACTGAACCTTTCTAGATCCCATGTTTAGTAGAATTTTTGTTCGGATGTTGTTATTTGTAATTTGTTATTTTTATTAGATCTCTTTATAACACTACGAGTTTTACTCCATTTGAGATTGTTTATAAATTAAACTTATTATCTCCTTTAGATCTTGTGCCTATTCCTTTAGGTGAAAGATTCAACTTGGATGGTAAAAAGAAAGCTAGATTGGTGAAAAAGCTTTATAAGAAGGCAAGGTTGAACATTAATAAGAAGATCTAATAATACAATAAGTAAGCTAATAAGGGGAGGAAAGAAGTGATATCCAAACTTGAAGATTGAGTTTAGGTACACTTACAAAAGGAGAGGTTTTCAAGCAAGCAAAAATCTAACTACAACCAAGAGAAGATGAGCCATTTCAAGTCATGGAAATAGTGAATAACAACAGTTACAAGATCAATTTGCCAAGTAAGTATAGTGTTCATAATACCTTCATTATTGCTTATTTATCTACTTTTGGTATTGTAGATGAAGATGCTAATTTGAGGACAAATCCTTTAGAGGAGAGGGAAAATCATTGGAATCAAGTATCTACTACTTTAGCACAAAAAGTTATTAAAGTTCGATTAAATATTTACCATCGAAACTATTTTCTTATCTCTCTTTAGTTATGGTTAATTAGAAAACAAGTGAACCAATTAATCTTGGTTACTTAATAACCTAAGTAATTATGCAACGTGTAGCAAATTTAAGAATTAGAGAGATTGATTAAAACTAAATAGCATAAGCATAAGCAGTTTCATTTAATTATGTTGGCTGTCCTTCATAGGATCTTGCAAACAATTAATAACTTCACATGTTAGAATGATCAAACAATTACAAATTTAATATCCAATCTTGTAATAAATTATAACAAATAATAAACTGGTAGGTCTCTTAGTAATTAAGTGATATAATCATGAAAAGAAATACATAAGAATACTTAATATTCAAACATAATTTGAATAATAAAAATAAATTAGATCTCATATTTTTTATTTTAAGGCTTTAATTTATTCAACCAAGCATAAGAGTTTAGCTGCACCGGGACAATAATTCAAAGGAAAATAAAAGAAGGGTAAGAGAGGCATGTATATTCCATCATATATATAGTTCCCAAATCTTAAGTCTCCTAAAAATTCCTAAATGAGCGTATAAACCCTAGCTAATTAAG
Source organism: Erythroxylum fimbriatum (assembly GCA_026770325.2). Classification (NCBI taxonomy): domain Eukaryota; kingdom Viridiplantae; phylum Streptophyta; class Magnoliopsida; order Malpighiales; family Erythroxylaceae; genus Erythroxylum; species Erythroxylum fimbriatum. The sequence continues at coordinate 36,705 of JANZLH020000195.1, read as the reverse complement.
GGAAAACCAAAAAAAAGAAAATTCCTAATATAACTAAGAAATAATAATTTCTCACTAGAATTTTTTATTCAGTAACACTAGAATATTGCAAAAACAAACCATAGATTCAAAGATTATTCCATAATGTCAACAATTCAAGTTTAGAACTTCCAATCTCATTTTTTATCATGATTCATCTAATTTTTCTCAAAACTTAAAACACAAAAATTTTAAAACTCTTTCTAGACTTTTTATAACTATCTTGAATTATTTTGTTTAGAAGTTGAGCGAAAACATTATACCTAATTTAAGAAAAATATTAAAACTGTCTAATTATCTTCATTTTTTCCTTAATAGCTCTATTTGTATCCTAAATTAAAATACAGAAATAACAAACATAATTGAAGTATAAAATAAGTATAAACATAAATTTTAAATATAATGTATACTTATCAAATATCATTCTTAATTCAGATTGTTAAACATTACAGCACCTTAATTATATATATATATATTAAAAAACAACTCACTTATTAATTATTTAAATACAGACCTTCAACATTGAGTCCCCAAGTTAAGTTCTGTGTTCATCAAAGTGAAAACTGAAAATTGCAATAATTTGTGACTGAATAATAGTATATATGCATATAATTAAGTATATATGAAGCCCATTAACATTATTCACTCCACAAAAATATGTGGTTATATTTATGAAATAGAGAATTTGCAATCCTTATTTTCATACGTGTTCTATAGAAATTATTATAATCTTCAAATTACCTTATTAGAAAATAAATAATAATCTTTACTGCAGTAATTCTATCATAAACCTTATCTCTTTAACACCTTCTATCAATCTAGCCAATCCCTCTCAGGCTAGTCTTCTGAATTCCCAAATCACAATTGCCTCTTTTGGTCACTGACCATTCAAATATTCTTCGGCTTTGTTTCTTTTATTTAGGTAGATGTGAAAGCTTTCCACGTAATAAGGGAGGTGGCAATAGTTTCGGTCCAAGCTAGTTTGGATCTAATTGAATGCCTGATGAAGTCTGAAGTAGTTCAAAGTTCGATTACACTTTGATCAAGTTCAGGCCCAATTGGATTAAACATATTTTTTAATTTTTAAGAATAAAAAATAATTTTATTTTCTTTAAAAATTTAGATTTACTATCGAATCAAATCAGTCAGTTCAAATTCAACTCTAACTTAAAACTCAGTCAATTCTTATCAAGCCCGATAATTTTGGACCAAACCAAATCGACCCAAGCTAAGCAAGCTTTGCCATGCCTGGGTAAAACATCTGCCTCAGATCTCACTAGACTCAACTGATAATAACATCATTACTACTAAGCCGATTTACGAAGAGAACAGCTTAAGAAGCAACTACCTGGCTTCCTAGTTCTACGAGGTGTAACAATAGAGCTATAGGACTGAACGTGAGTGGGAGGGGTTGGAGCACCTGTTTCCATAAGTATTCCAACCTTGTTTTAGTTAATATGATCTACACATTTATGTGAACCCTATATAAATATATGGATGAGATTTAATGGAACAAGAAAAGAATTGATTAATTGAAATAGATGATCTAATCTCGAGCGGGATGGATTAGATTTAAATTGAACAAAAACCAATCAAAATATTGATGGATCATAAAACTTAAATGCAAATGCGATCCAATAAATCTTTTGATTCAACTCCCAAAACCACATATTAGAACATGATATAGAATAGATATGTCATAAAGTCAAATTTTAGTATTACAAAAACCACGTATTTTACTATGAAAACAAAGTTTAACACATCAGTATAATTGAAACAATACATAGTTTCGAGTTTTCAAAATCCGATCAGTTTGTCAACAATGGTAGGCATTCAACAATGGTAGACATGGTAGCCAACCACTGTTGAAACCTCCAAAGCCTCCAAAGTTGACAGAAGATTGGTTGGCATGGTAGGCACCAACCGTGCCTAATAAAACAAGAAGAATGGTTGGCCAACTTGGCCAACCATACTTCATTAGATGTAGCAAGCAGAGAGAAAAAAGAGAGTGAGGTGAGAGAGAAAAGAGAGAGAAAGAGAAAGGCAAAAATATTTTGTATATTTTTGGTCTAATTTTTCTTTGTAATTCTCCAGTTTTTCCAATAGTAAAAGTCTTCTATTCTTGCCCATGGTTTTTATCCTAATTTAGGAGTTTTCTACGTAAAATCTGTCTATTCATTACTATTCCTTCAGTCCTATTTAGCTGCGAACCTGCTCTAATCCTGTCAATTTTCACAACAAGTGGTATCAGAGCGAGGTCCAAAAATTACGACGAATTTTTTGGTGTAATCCGTTCGGAGTTTCGGTGAGCATAGTGAAAGTCGGTGAATAGTAACCAAAAGTACTATTCACATATACAGATAGTATTCATACATATGGGAACTATTCATACATACGGGTACTGTTCACGTGAAATAGTGAGAGCTAAATTCTGTTCGTGATAGAAGCAATGACAACAAAATTTGAGATTGAAAAGTTCAATGGGAGTTATTTCTCATTATGGAAGTTGAAGATAAATGCAATCTTGAGGAAAGATAATTGTCTGGTGACCAATAGTGAATGGCTAGATGGAGTCACAGATGAAAAATGGAACGAGATAGACAGGAATGCTGTAGCTAATCTTCACCTAGCTTTAGCTGATGGAGTATTATCCAACATAGAGGAAAAGAAGACTGCAAAGGAAATATGTGATCACCTCACAAAATTGTACGAGGCAAAATCACTCCACAACAAAATTTTTCTGAAGAGGAAAGTAAACAAAATTTTAAATACTCTATTTTCCCAACTCACATCATTAGGGCATACAATAGAGATAAGTGAACGTGCAGAACTTCTTCTTTAAAGTCTACCAGATTCGTATGATCAACTCATCATCAATTTAACAAACAACATAAACACTCTAGTCTTCGACAATATTGCAGCTGCTATTCTGGAAGAAGAGAGTTGGCACTAAAGTAAGGAAGACAGGCTGACAACTTCGCAACAAGTGGAGGCCTTGACGGTGATGAAAGGAAGATCAATGAAACGTGGCTCAAGTGGGAGTCATAGTCATGGTAGATCAAAACCCAGGAGAAAGAAGAATTTCAAATGCTACAATTGTGGCAAGGAAGGACACCTGCAGAAGGATTGTTGAAATCTGAATAAGAAAGATTCTGTTCCTCAAGAAAACGTGGCAAATACTTCAGATGATGGAGGTGCAATGGTCTGTGAAGCAGCAACTACTATTGGAGGTAAGAGAAGATTTGTTGTTGTATGGCTTCTCGATTCAGCGACTACTTTTCATATGACCTCTCGAAGAGAATGGTTCCATCAATATGAATCTGTCTCTGAGGGATCTGTGTATAGCTGTAATGATCAAGCTCTGAAGATCGTTGGTATCGGCACCATCAAGTTAAAGATGTATGATGGGACAACTCAGACTATTGACAAAGTGCGACAAGTGGAGGGCCTGAAGAAGAATTTGTTGTCTGTAGGACAACTGGATGATCTCGGTTTCAGATTAGAGATTCAAAATAAGATCATGAAAGTGATTAAAGGAGCGCTGGTAATTATGAAAGCAGAGAAGATTGTTACAAATCTGTACATGCTGAAGGGAATAGCTTTGCAAGAAGGAGAGGCATCCGTTACAGTGACTAGTCCAGACCACAAATCTGTAATGACGTGACATAAAAAGTTTGGACATATGTCAGAACATGAAATGAAGATACTTGCAGAGAAGAATCTACTTCCAGGTCTCACAAAGGTATCACTACCCTTCTGTGAGTATTGCATTGTGAGTAAGCAACATCGTTTGAAGTTCAACACATCAAAGTTCAGAAGCAAAGAAATTCTAGAATTGATTCACTATGATGTATGGCAAACACCAGTGACGTCCCTAGGAGGCAAATTTCTTTGTATCATTCATCGATGATTATTTTAGGAGATGTTGGGTGTTTCCTATCAAGAGGAAGGCGAATGTGTTTCCAACTTTCAAATGTTACAAAGTGCAGGTGGAACTCGAATCTGGTAAGAAGATCAAGTGTTTGCGCTCAGATAATGGAGGCGAATATAATGGGAAAGAATTTGATGAATTCTGCAAGCAAGAAGGCATTAAAAGGCAGTTCACGACAGCATACACTCCTCAACAAAATGGAGTAGCAGAGTGGATGAATAGAACTCTATTGGAAAGAACAAGAGCGATGATGAGAATTGCAAGCTTAGATAAGAAATTCTGGGCAGAAACAATCAATACCGCCTGTTATGTGGTGAATTGAGCTCCATCGACTGCAATTGAGTTGAAGACACCGATGGAGATGTGGATTGGTAAACCAGTGGATTATTTCAACTTTTATATATTTGGAAGTCCTGCCTATGTGATGTTCAATGCCCAAGAAACTACAAAGTTGGATCCAAAATCTAGAAGATGCTTTTTCTTAGAATATGCTGAAGGTGTGAAGGGGCATTGTCTGTAGGATCTCACTGACTGCCCACAAGATTGTTATCAGCAGGGATGTTATCTTTATGGAAGATAAGGATCAAGAGCAAGCAGAAAATGTTGGCAATGTACAAGAGAATCCATAAACCATAACAGTACAAGTGGATAGAGAAGTTGATCAAAATGATTTTTCTGAAGCCACACCAGAGCACAGGGAACAAGAACCAGTTGAATATGATGTTCCAGATACTTAAAGACCAACTCGCTTGAGAAAAGCACCGAGCTGGCACTCAGATCATATTATGGAGAGCAATATTGCATACTGTCTTTTAACTGAGGACGGAAAGCCATCAACTCTTCAAGAAGCAATGACTAGTTCAGATACATATTAGTGGATGGCAGCAATGTAGGAAGAAATTAAAGCTCTGCATAAGAATAAGACATGGGAGTTGGTATCACTATCGCAAGGAAGAAAGCCTATTGGTAATAAATGGGTTTACAAGATTAAGCGGAGTGGTGATGATCAAGTAGAGCGATATCGTGCTAGATTGGTGGTAAAAGGATATGCTCAGAAAGAAGGTAT
>JANZLH020000195.1:0-24254 GCA_026770325.2 Erythroxylum fimbriatum | reverse complement strand
TACACTTTAGTCTCAAGTATGTCGCTTGATTAATTTTTCGACAAATTAAATCCCATTGGTTGTGGCATTCAATCATCTAAGGTCTTAATCTAGTTGATCAAGCTAAATTAAGATTAAATATGCATTTAATCAAGCAAAAATCAATACCACAAAATTATCCAAATCCAATATCAATCTTAACCTTAACCGAAAAGAAAAACTTACTCACACATATTTATCAATGTAACATAAATCATGGTCATAACATATGTTTGCATTGATTAAATCCATGCAGTTAAAATAAATACGAAATTAAAAAATAAATTAAGAAAACAAATTAAACACCCCCTTTTCCCGTAGTTGTAATTTTTTTATCGCCTCTTGCTTCATCGTGCCTTTACCACCAGCTGCTGCTTTATCTTCATATTCTCTATGCTGCTCACTACCACGTTATTTCTTTTTTTCCTATCCAACCAGTTGCTTGCATTTTAGTGAAATAATTGAAGGTGGCATCAATGAGGGGACCAGCTGATTTGTTGTTCACGCCACCAGCTACCTTCCTTGCTTCCAGCTTCTCATTTGTCTCCACTACCTAATGTCTTGTTCTCTCCACAACTGTCTCCTACTTAAGTGATGTAACACCACCAGCTTACCTTTAATTGATCTCCACCAATCAACAACGATTTTCTCTCCCAAGATGTAACGTTATGCTCCCACCTCTTGCTTTCTCCACTGGCCAATGTTTCAATCCCTTTTTTTAACGTCCAACCTTATTGTCTTTCGAGTATATATGCCAACGTTCCAACACTCTTTCCAAGCAGCCAATCAGCTCACGGTGTCCGTTCAACTAGGTGTCAAAATGTATGTTCTCCACGGCTTGTCCAGCTGCAACGTGCCTCACTAACCAGTTCAGCTGCAACTTTTACGTTGCCTCCTCTAGCTCTTCGTTATTCTCTAGCCAAAATCATTGTTCCCCCAGCTCTCTGCTACTAACGTGATCTCCCTTTTTCTCCCCAGCCACTAACGTATTCAGCTGCTAACGTTGTTGTTCCCTAGCCACCAAATGCTACTTCATGTGAGAGGAGAGTGTTGAGTAGTGTAACCTTTAAAAAGGGCTGTAACGTGAGTCCTGGAGGCTATTGTCGTTCCTCCTTTTTGCTAGGTGTCAACGTGAGAAGAGTGTAGGAAAGGGGTCTGTAACATGTGTTCTCCAAACTCCCCCAACCAGCTAACGTTTTTAAGTGTAGAGTCTACTTCGATCCACTCACAAAAACTACCAGCTTCTCCCGTTGATCTTCAGCTTATGTATATTTAATGGGTGGTCTCTAATGTGTGTGTTTTGCTCTCCAATAGCTAAGGTCCCAAATTAACGTGAGTGTATGATTTTTTTGGAGCTTCTCTTTTGTCTCTAACAGACCTCAACTTCTTTCCTTGCCATGTCTTTATCTCCTTCAATGGCTAATGTTTTCACTATTTTTCTTCACGCTACCTGCTACTCCTCTTTTAACGCCCACAACTATCTTTGTTCCTTGATTACCGACAGCTGCTTCAAGACGCCACTTGCTTTTTCTTTTTGCCTCATTACATTAAATAAATTCCAATCCTCTTATTTTTCAACCTTTTCTGCTGCAGCCATCTACTTGATTATAGGAGATTTTTTTTCACCTAATACGCAAAGCTCTTGTCTTCTACTTCGCTATCTACGCTGCCTGTTATATTCAACAAAAAACATGCCTAAGCTGCCAAATCTCATGCTGGTGTAATTTTCTCCTTTGTCCATATTACTTTGTTGTTTTTCTTCTGCCTTCTCCAAAGTGCACATATGCCACTTCTTAGCTTCCCAAGTTGTCATTTTTTTTGTCTCTGGCCATCCTATTTATTGAATCACATTCTTGAATGCAATAACATGCGCAATTTAACGTTTTCTCGAGGTTCTCTTGCTTGAGGCTTTTAAACATTCCAATTTCCATAATGTGCCTAAAATTAAAACAAATAACTTTTAATTAGTGGAATTTAAATATTAAATGGACAATAATTTAGCGAATTATGTATCAAAAATTAATATAAAAATGTCCATTAACATTATGCTTGATTGCTAGTTTACAATAGTAAATTAGGATTATTGCATAATAAATCTTTGATACCTTGAAAAAGGATCCAAGAAACTCTAGGCTTAACCTTCTATCAACCAAATTTTGCCTAATAAATTGATCCAGGTAAAGTCCATAGAAAACGCTAAAAGTGAAACCATCCTTGAAGCTTACCACATTCCATTTGGATTAATCCCTAGAGATATTCGCATCTTTGTTTAGCATTGGTTTTATTTATTTATTTTGACAGTTAGATTTCTTTTAATTTAAATTCCCCATTCTTACACAATTGTTTAGTCCAATTAATTGAGTGATTCAAGCCTAGTACTTACACAATTACTCCCTGTAGGACGATATTATACTGTACTACTTGAGACCCGTGAACTTGCGGAACCACATTGAAGTGGAGAGCGAGACAACGAGGGGGCGTGATTGATCTAAATCTAGCGACCCAATGATCCAATGAGGGTGACGCGACCTTAAGCGACCCATCTACGTCTAGCAACAACGTCGCGACCCAGAGGAGACCCAGAGGCAACCTAGAGTCGAGACCCAATGATAGCGGTGTGGGGGGGGAGCTAGCTAGAAGATAGCAAGAAGACTCGGCGATAGCAATGCTAGAGGGAGATGGGTGGCTGTGCGTGCATTTTGTGGTGGTGCGCGGTGACCCAATTCCAAAGAGCAAAGTAGCGGCGACTTAGATCTAGTTCTGTATGACCCACGTGAGCTTCGATAAATTTCATATGAGACCTATTCGAGCTTCGTTCAACTTATATCCTTGACCCACGTGAGCTCTATGGTAGCGAATAGAGCACCTTTACCCTTGTCCATGCAAGATTTTCCTATGCTCACCTGATAGGTGGGTCAGAAAATTACATCTAGAAAGGGGATAAGTTCACCAAAAGCTACAAATTCGCAGAAATTCTCCTCTAATAATGGCACTAGGATAGAGAAAATTCAATTGCAGCAGCCTAAAATATAACTGAAATACTATCCGGACGCCATAAAGGATGGTGTCCACCGATTGAATTGTTGCAAGCTGGAGCGAGAGCTTGGTATACTGCCCTAGTTGGCTCTTTCTGGAGTAAGGGACCTGCATTTCTAGTCATCAATGCCTGGGCCACTGCACGATGGGGTAAGAAAGGTTTGGAAAAAATCTTTAAGTATTGATGATGGCACTATTCTATTTAAAATTGTTGTTAATAGCAACCTAAATGAAATACTGGAAATGGGACCTTGGCATATAAGGGATCAACCCATGTTTATTTAGAAGTGGAAACCTAAGATAACATCTGATAGGGAATGTGTGGAATTTTTCCTATATGGGTGCATTTTCATAATCTGCCTATAAAATTTTGGATAATTGAAGGATTGAGTTATTTAGCACGTTCTTTAGGTTGCACCTTGGTATAGATGCTCAAACATCCAGAATGGAGTGAATTGGGTATGCAAAAATATGTGTGGAGGTCAAAAGGAATGCTATTCTACCTAATCATTTACCAATTCTCAAGTTGGGTGAAACAGGGGAGATTGTGCAATTTAAAGTTAAGGTGACATATACCTAGAAGCCTCAAAAGTCAAACAAGGAATAGGTTCCTACAAGAAAACTTTTTCAAACTAGATGGCAAGATGAGTTATTGGGGGGTTGAATCTTCTCCAGTGGGTAATGATGAGGCTATGGCTGTATGCCTGTATAAGTTGATGCTAATAAGAATTTAGGTAACTCAGAAATAGATACTCCAAATCCTGAAGGTAAGAAGCCCAATATCTAGACACACTTCTCGGTTCAAGGAACATTATAACTAGGTAGATACTACACAAGATTCACAATCAATGGAGAATGAGATAGACGATGAACCTGGTTTTCTGGATCATGATCCAACAAGCAACTTGTTGTTCATACAACCATAGAATGACAGAGTTGTTGACATAGCAGAAAGGTTTCACAAGAGTTCCCCTAATCCCAAAAGAAAATTGGCTCAAAGGAAAAGCGAAAAGAAGGGGTATTCCCCTTAAATGATCATTCTCATGTGGAATACAAATGGGTTAAATGAACCTCTCAAATAGTCCATGGTGAGAGAATTACTAGCAGACAGAAAGCCAATTAGTAAGCCTACTTGAGATAAAAATAATTTAAAATGGACTTTCCTTTTGGGTGCTCAATAGAAGACAATTACTAATCATTCACATCATTATAATGGTCGGAGTATCTGCTTATATAATTCAAAACAAATGGAGGTGACTCATTGAAGTCTAGTGAAGTTGAAGGTGGATTAAGCAGATAATAGAGTAAAGTAGATACGTGTAATTTTTATAGTTAACAACACACAACAGACACTTAGCCAAGTTGATTTGTCATAATCAATTTATGTACTCTATCTTTATACCTATTAGAGGATTCTAATCTTTTGTGCAGATTAGGTGACTCATTGTAATGATGTTTTGTAGCTTTTACCAGTATTAATATAATTCCTTTTTATTTTAAAAAGTTAAGGCTCTCGAAGGGAGACATATTAGCTAAGTTATTGATTCAAAGACTTTAATTAACATGTGGTAATTAATTGCAATTAAGATAGAAATGTCAAAATATAGAAAGAGTTTGAAGATATAAATTGAAACCTCAACTTCTATCTTAATTCGCCAACAATAGGGAGAGTTTAAAGATTCATTGTTGAAAAGTCATGGCAAGATTTGATCTTTTGTGTAACAAAATAAATATGAAATCTTTTTAATTAATTTCTCAAATGTCAAGGTCACCTTAAATTCTATAATATGATTAATACAAGAACACAATAAAACATAAATCTTAAATTCATACCTTATTGTGCAGTTTGATCATTTTCTTGAAGTTTTACATGAACTTTAAACTATTCATCCCGACTATTATAGTCTTATAAGTGTTTAGCCTCTAATGATATCTACACAAAAGGGTCAAGAGAACTATATAAGTGGTGTAGAGAGAGGTAAGTAACGATTGTTAGTTTTTTGGGGCTTATGCCTATTGATAATAGAGTTTGGACCTTTTAGTAACTTAAATTGAAATATAATTATAATTTCAATTAAAATTTAATTAAAATTATAATTAATTCTAACTAAATACTGATTGAGCCCAAATCAGATCTAATATCTCAAATTGTTCCTTATTTATTAAATATCTCATATTTAATCTTAAAAATTTTCAATACCTTACAATCAAATCTAACTTGATTAAATTATCTTTTCTCTCATTAATTGTGCTTTATGTGTGATCCATTAGATTCCAAAATATCTTAGCAATGGATGTAAATTATAATCATAAATTGTATTTAGGTTTAGATAAAATAAATTCCTTTAGTTCATCTGTAATTCTCTAATTAAATAATTTATCTATAAATCAAGATTGATGTCCAGCTACCTTTCATAACTACCCAAATATTATAAATGTCAAAGTACTTTCGGCTAACCTTTTCAAGTATGATTTTTTTGTATAATTTAATCATTTCATCACAAAATGTTCTGATTTTACATAAAACATAGAATTAATATTTACTCTATTTGAGTCTAATTATATTAGTTCCTTACCAAAATTTTTACCAAAAAGAAAAAGATTGTCACACTCACCATATCTTCAATCATTGCTAGCATCATCACTAGCCATACCCAGTTGTCGATCCTCCTCATCGTTGTATTTTTCCTCTTCACCAACATCATCGTTAACCACGCCCAATCACCACTTCTCCTTGTCATTGAGCCTCTTGTAGAAACCATCATCTTGCCTCAGTAGCCATTGTCATCTCTGTTAAAAAAAGATGTCCATAAGGTAGATTCACGTAGAACATTATCCATATTGTTTCACTTTATTTACCATCTAGGTATTTGCAAAATCGTCAAAGACACACTTTTTTATACAACTTTTTGGTTTCTTCTATTTCTCTTGAGGGTAAAGTTTTCGACTTTGTTATTGCCCAAAATAATAATTTTCTTTGTCTTAACTTTGTTTTGATAATTCCTATCATTGAATCACTAGTTTTGTAAATGCAGTTATAAGAATTACCCTATCAAGTTGTGTTGGTGGTTTATTATTCATTGACCTGCAAACAAGAGAATTTTTTTTCCACAATTCTAGTTTTATTTACTACAAACCCTAATTTCTAGATTTCGAGATCTATTATTATATTAGACATAAAGTTATTTTTGAATTCTTTTGCCAAGTTTAGGTTTCAAGGTGTTCGAGTATTTATGGTTTTTTATTTCTAATCTAGGTTTAAAAATTACACTTTTAATTACCATTTTTCTTTTAATAACTTGAAGAAACCGCTCCTAAAAGATTATAGGCTCATATGTTATATCTTCCATTATTGGTGAGCAATTTCTTGTATTAAGCATTTTCATCAACATCAGCTTACGTTGCATGCAATCGACATTGGTGAATAATTTGTACGAGTATAGATTGTGGGTGTCTCATTTTCCATTCGTTTCATACTCAAGGTCAATTCTTTCCATTTTATTTGGAAATTCTTTTTACGTAGTGATTAATAAGTAAATCTCACTTTTTGGCTATTATTATGACCTGGGTCTCCCAACTCTAACTCTAATTTGCTAAAAACACTTCAAATGTGGAGTCTTTTGCTTGTTTTGTGTTCTAGTTCAAAGTCATTTCTCGTTTCTCCATTCAACTTCCATTTGATAAGGTTTTTGGTTACTCGTGTTGTTTTAGGAGATAGGCAATCATTATTGGTTCAAATTTGTGCCATCTAAGTTTTGATTTGCTTGCAATCATTTGTGTTTGTGGCTTTTGCATTTGTTTATTGTGGTGCCATTCTGGGATTTAATATTTTACTTTTTGCTTCGATATTATTGATTAGAGGTTTATTTTTATTGGAATTTTTTTCATCAAATAGTTAAAAAAATTGAAATTTGGTGGTGTGACCATTTTTATGGGTTAAGGTTAAAATTTTTATGGGATTTATTGGACTTTTTTCAACAAATAGTAAAAAGATTTTAAAATTTGGGTGGTGTGACTACTTTTATCGGTTAGGGTTAAGATTTCTATGGGATTAATTGTGATTTATATATTGATTGTGATCTATGGGATTTTCTGTTTCTTCCTAATTAGTATAATTAGCCCTTTGATTGCTTTGCTCTTAGACTTATTGTCAATATTCTTTATCATTTTTTATTTCCCTCTATTACTTTCTTTCTTCCTTTTTATCGTTGTTATTATTAGTATAGCTTATTTGATTTTTATTTTTAACTACAATAGTAGTTTCTTTTTTGTGGCTTATTGTTAGTTTATCCCTTTTTTTTGGCTTTATTTTTTTAACCTCAAGTCTTTGTTACTTTTCTTAAGTAATCTTCATTTCATTTAGGGCCTTGCTATGCCTATATTTTATAGCTTGTGTTAAGTGTTAGGGTAGGAGTGGTTGCTTTGACTTTTTACAGTAGTGCAAGGGCTAGTCTTTTGAAGAGTTTAGGGGTTAAGAAGAGAGAAGATGTTGATAGATTACAGATAGGTTCCTTGAATATCTAGACTCTTACAAGGAAGATAATGGAATTAGGTAAGAATTTAGATAAATATAAGATCCATATAGTGTGCATCCAAGAGACAAAGTGGACGAGGGCTAAAGAAAAAGAGATTTCAAGTTGTTTGAGGCAATAAAATGGTGTAGGTATTATGATTATCAAGGAACTTATACATCATGTTTTCAGGGTAAAGAGGGCCAATGATAGGATTTTGTCCTTAAAAGTTAAGGTGAAAGATGTTTTTTTCAATGTGGTGTGTGTTTATACACCCCAATTAGGGTTGAAAGAACAACTTAAACGTCAATTATGGGAAGAGCTAGAAGAGATGAATTGGTAGATTCTCCTTAATGAGAAACTTATTATATGAGGAGACTTTAATAGCCATATAAGGATAATCTCAGATGTGTATTCTTATGACTATAAGAGTTTGGATATTGAGATAGGAAAAATAGTGAGATTGCTTTATTAGACTTTTCAGTAACATTTGATTTAATAGTAGTCAACTTACTCTTTAATAAAAAAAGTGAAGCACCTGGTAGCTTTTAGTAATAGAATCGTGAAGACTCAGATCGACTATTTCCTTATGTGGTGAAGTGATTAAACTAGTTGCAAGGATTGGAAGGTGATACCTAATGGATCTTTGTCAACTCATCATAAATTGTTGGTCACAAATCATATACTTAAGGGTTGGAGAAGTAAGAGAAGTTCTCAAAGGTGCATTAGAGTTAAATGGTGGAATCAAAGAGGGGACATAGTGGAATAAATTAGGGATAAAGTAATGTTTGGAGAAGTATAGAAACTAGAAGAAGATGTTAACCAAATAAATAAGGGAGCAGCAACTCTTTTTTAAAGAATGTAACTAAGGAGATCTTGGGAGTTTCTAAAGGGCCTAGGGATAGTGACAAGGAGTCTTATTAGTAGAATGATGACGTCCAAGACAAGGTAAAGATAAAAAAAAGGTCCTATAAAACTCTATTAGATAATAATATAGATGAAAAGAGGGAAGTCAATCGAGAGAGTTACAATCTAGCAAAGAAACAGGTAAAGAAAATAATCTTAGAAGTTAAAAGTAGAGCCTATAATAACTTATATCAATGACTGGAAACTAATGATGGAGAAAAAGATACTTTTAAGCTGGCGAGAGCTAAAGAATAAAAAGCAAGAGGCTTAAATCAAGTTTGAGGTATAAAGGATGGAACAAGATGGGTGCTTATAGATAAATGAAATTAAGAGAAGATGACAGAGCTACTTTTAAAGGCTTTTTAATGGAGGTGGAGATAACAACATTTACTTAAGTGATTTTAGTACTTTTGAGCAATAACAAAGATTTACTTATTGTTGGCATATAACAAGATAAAAAATTAGAGGATTGGAGGAAGAAGATGAGTGGAAGGTAATAAAATATAATGAGTTATTTATAGAGGTAAAGAAGAGCTCAAGAGACGAGGTCTTACTTGGTTAGCCAAGGGTTTTAATATGATCCTTAAGTACACCAAAATGTTAGATGAATGGAGACTTAGCACACTATTCCCTCTTTAAAGAACAAAGGAGATATCTAAAGCTATAACAACTATATAGACATCAAACTAATCAGTCAAATCATGAAATTATGGGAAAGGTAATTGAGAAGGGAATAAGAAATGTTGCACTTCTCTTAGAGCATCAATTTAGTTTGATAGCAGGCAGGTCCATGACAAAAATCATCATCTTTTTAGATAATTAATGGATTGTTATAAGGACAGATAGAGGAACTTACACAGCTTTTATTGATTTAAAGAAAGTATGATAAAGTATCTAAGCAAGTCATGTGGACATGTTTAGAAGTTAAGGGAGTTTTTGTTACCTATACAAGTTATTAGAGATATATAGGAAGGTGTTAAAACTAGAATAAGGATGATAAGAGGAGATACAAAGCTTTTTTCTATTAATATTGAACTACACCAAAAATTCTCGTTGAGCCCATTCCTGTTTGTAATGGTTATGAATAAGCTTACTAAGAATATTCGAAGGGATATGCCTTGGTGTATATTGTTTATTAATGACATTATTTTAGTGAATTAAACAAAAAAAGATGCTAATATCAAGCTAAAAATTTAAAGTGATATACTAGAGTCAAAGGGCGTTAATTTAAGTAAGATTAAAATTGAGTATTTTGTATGTAAATTTTCAGGTCGTAAAGCTACATCTGATATGGAGATCAAGATTGGTACAGAATTTATACAATAGAAATATTGTTTTAAGTATCTTGGATCCATCATCCAAAACATTGGTGAGATAGATGATGGCATAGTTTACTATATCAAATTAGGGTTGCTTAAATGGAGAGGTGCTTTAGTAGTTTTATGTGATAAGAAAACAATACTCAAGATAAAAGGCAAATTATACCATTTAGTAATTAAGTCAGCCACGTTTATAAGGCAAAGTGTTGGCCCATCAAATGTATGCATAGTTATAAGTTTTTTTTTGAAATTTTTGCATAGTCATAAGTTAATGATGATAGAGATGAGGATGCTCTGTTGGATTTGTAATATTACAAGAAAAGATAAGACTAAGAATGTAGTGGTAAGATATAAGTTGGGGTGGCTAACATTGATAGTAAATTAAGGGAGATATGGCTTAGGTGTTTTAGACATGTTAAAGGAGACGTTCTGACACCTTAATGAGAAGATACAAGAAGACTGTACTCATAGACTGTAAGAGAAGAAGAAGAAGACCCAAAAATAACTGGAGAGGGATGATCAGGAATGATATCGCCCTACTAAAGCTTACCGAGGACTTAGTCTTTAATAAAAAAACTTTGACAAACTAAAATACGGATAGAGGACTCTATATAGAGATGTCCTTTTTTTTCATAGGTCTTTTATTTAGCGTAAATACTTTTGTTTGTAATAGTTACTCCAATAGTTTTTTATTTATTTTGCATTTTTTTCAATTGCTTGTTTGTTTTATTTACTTATTTATTTTCTTTCTTATCTAATTATTTACTTTTACTTTTACTTTTTGTTAAATAGAAAGACTCGTGCAATGAAATGGAATAAAATGTTTAGACATGGTGAGCCTTTATAACATCAAAGTGATTAGGTGAGATTACAATTAACTTTACAAACTAAAGAATGAACTTGATAAGCCTTGATCTTCTTTTATTCTTAGTTTGGTTTTTATTTTGATGGTTGCAAATTTTACTTCTCTTTATCAACTTCACAAGCTATCTTCTTAAGTTTATGACTTCATTTTGTTCTTATATTTCTTTTCATCAAAATAATATTCTCATGAGTAGTAATTATGTTTTGTTATTATTAAAAAAATCAATTGGAACCTGCCTTAGTTCAACAATTTCTCACTTTTTGATGATGATAGAACACATGTGATATGAGAGAGTAATAATTAAAATAAATAAACAAACAACTGTCAAAATAATGATTAGCTCCCTCTTAATTAAAGCATAAAACATTATACAATATCAAAAACAAAAGAGATATTCTATATCAAAGAAATATTTATAAATGTTCACCATATATTAGAAAAAGAAATGCAGAATGACAATCACTCCCCCATGAATTTTAACACTCTCCTATAATATCATAAGAATTATTCTCCCCCTATTTGAAAGCATAAAAAACCAACTATTTGGAGGGGGAAAATGAGACTTGATCAAGTTGTATAATTCATCAAGTCAATGCATCATGATGTCTAAAAAAGACTTAAGTTTGCCTCTCATTATGGTGAGTTGATATCCAATGGTTGCAAGACCAGCATAAGGTGGAGAGAAATGATGTGGTCATGAAGGGATAGCCTTATAATCTATAAGTAGCTTAATAGTGTGATTCAATAGCATGGTTGCTAGACGAGTATGAGGTGGGGAGCAATGATGTGCTCATGAAGTAACAGCCTCATAATCTATAGGTAACTTAATAATGTGATTCAATACCTGCTCATCCATACCATTAGCATAAGGCAAAGTCTCATGTACTATTAATGGTTGTTGAGGCTGCAATTGTTGCCGTTGGTGTCTAATCATTTAATCATTAATCAATTAGTACCCCATACGATTTATAGTAGCAAATTCAAATAAGAAATCAAAATCAATCTCATCACTAGTAGGAGAATCATGAAAATACTAGAAGATGAGGCTAAGAATGAGAGCATAAGGGATGTTTTGTTTCTTTTTCTAAGTTTGGTATAAACAAACCATATTAAGCAAAATGAAAAGACTAATATGAATTTGATTTCCTAACATAAGAGTAAAAAGGAACCAAAGATCATCATATCCTATAAAGGTAAAGTGATCATTGGAAGAAATAAAACTATACTTGAAGAAGAGAAGGTAGAAACGAGGAATAACATTGAGGCTACAAACATCATCAGGTTTTAAATAGACTTTTGCATGATGAACTAACTCAAAAATAATTTTGACTTTCTCAAATAGAATAAGGTCAATATTCAGTATGAAAACTATAGTACACAAGCTTTTTAAGAATGAGAATGCCTAAGATCTCATTTATGGGATCATAAGTGAGATAGATGTCAACACCATAGATTTTGTAGAAGATATGAGTGGCATCATAAAACACTTTAGAACAAAATTTAGTATAAAGTAGCCTAACATTGGTAGGACATATATAACAGGCCTTAGTAAGAATGGATTACCACCTTTGATTAATGAAATAGCAGATAAGATCATATGCTTTGAATTGTTCTAAATTGGTAGGAGAGATAACACGATTTTCATACAATTCACGAGACACATAATTATAAAACTAAAGAGTCAGTATAACAATACTCATCCTCACTAAGAGGGAGTATGAAAGGAGGAGGGGTTAGGGATCTCTCCCAAATCCTATAAGTCCTAAAGGGTGTACGAGTAGCTAAACCACGTATGATTTTCCTAAGCATAGGTTTTGACCATAAGAGTAAAAGAAAGTTATAAGATAAGGACTAAGAGGGAAGGTTCGAAAATATGATAAAGGCTAAGTATGTAGGGTCACTTGTAAGAAAAACACTTCCATAAAGTTAATCCCACAAACTTCAATTTTTTCAACTATTGTGACATATAATACACAAAAAATCATTAAACAACACAACAAATGTATTAGAAATGTAAATTGAATATGTAATAAAATAAATATGTTAAAAGAATTTGGAGCATATAATCAAGGTTGGAAAATTTTGAATAAGTGTAACTTAGAATTATGCTAAACATAATTCCTCTAAGACACCTAATAACTTAATCAAAATGATAATGACCTAATTGAATGAACAAATTACTAAAAATGAGTTAAAAGATCATTAATTACACATAAATTATATTAGTTTCAAAAAATCCCAAATGTCATTTAGGCAAAATGACCAAAAGCTTTAATTAAGTCAAAATTAGATACAATTCAATGCAATTCACAATTAAAAACCTTAAACTAATCTTTAATTAAACTAACAATTCTTAAATTTTGAAAAATAATCTAGAATAGGCATAAAATATGAAATTCCCAATTCTAAAACCCTAGCTCACCCTAAATGCTAAATTGATGCAATGTAAAGGCTAATTCATGAAATTGAATTCACGAACATGTATAAATTGCTTATAAGTGAGATCACCAGCTAAATGAAGTATCAATTGAAAGATAGAATAATAAATTATAGAAAACTCCAAATTAGTGGAGTTAGGGTTTACCCTAAGAATAATCGAAAGAATAGATATTATAAGGAAATAGTGCAATCTTTAGTATGCAGGTGAGCTCTTTAATGATGTGGAAATCGTTATGATCTAATCAAATAAGGAGGGTTTACGCTAGAGAAAAGTGTAGCTATGAGGGAGAGAGCCTAGTGTTCAATATTGTAGAGAGGGATAAGCAAAAAGTATCAACTCCTTAATAGCTTGCACATATTTATAATAAGGTTTAGACCTTTTAGTAATGTAAATGAAATATATTTCAATTTTAGTTAAACTTTAATTAGAATTACATTTAATCATAATAAAATACTAATTAGGCTCAGATAAGGTCCATTATCTCATATTGAAATTTATTTATTAAATATCTCATATTCAGTCCTAAATTTTCTCAAACTTTACGATCAAGTCTAACTTGATTAAATTACCCTTTTTTCCATCAACCATCTTTATGTGTGACCTATTAAGTTCTTAAATATGTTGAGAATAGATATAAATTATAACCTTAAATCATATCTGAGTTTAGATAAATGAACTCTTTTAATTTATCTTTAATTATCTAATTAAATAATTTATATCCATAGATCAAGATTGATGTGTAGCAATATGTCATGACCACCCAAATATTAGGAATGTCAAAGTGATTTTAACTAACCTTTCCGTATATGATTTTTTTTTGTATAATTCAATCCTTTTATCATATAATGTTTCAATTAGGCATAAAGTGTAGAATTAATATCAACGTTATTTAAGTCTAACTGTGCTAGTCATCTACCATTAATAATTGATCATTAATGACATTTGAAAATTATTTTCAAAGTGTCATTCCACTTTGATCAATAATTTTTTAAATCAATACTAATCGAGAATAATCGAACATTCTTCCTGATCGCTTTAGGGTGATGCATATTATATTAATTACTCAACTACATCCATATAATTCATGATATATCTAATGACTATCAATTGAGTACCCATTAACAAGGATAGGCCATAAGTAGTTTTAAAACATATCATTCCATATATGAGATACTTTGGAGATCTCAAATTAAAAGATCACTTATACAATTATCACAAAGAGTATTTTTATAGACATACAAGTAATGTTCTAAATGGAATTCTCATATTAGGTTAGTTTAGTAAACTTGTTCTCTAACAAGAACCCATATATTTGTTTAAATGTCTGTATACTTTAGTCTATATTAGATCTACTAGTTCTTTCATAACAAAGAAATATAACATGTTCTAATCTTTTTACGCTCTATTAATGTCTAATATTAATAGAACAATGACTAAGAATAACTTAGAGATAGTACATAAATGTAATATGAATCTTATAATTCTGATCTCATCATAATTGCATCTGTAATGTACATTTATCTACTTCATCTTGTACATCATTTAATTAAATACATATGCATAAGATAAAATTGCCTTTAAATAACTATATCACAGGGTTTACAACTAATTGATTGATTATAAGGCATAAAAGAACATTCATTAGGTCTAAAATCTTATGCCGTGACTATTTTTCCCTAAACTAATGAGTCCTGCTGAGCCTCTTTTCTATCCATTTTTAAACATCTCATCTAAAAGTACGATGACTCAAAAATTAATTAGAGAATCCATAAATGACTACTAATTTAAATAGTGCTAGTTATTTGTTAACTTTTACTAATACAATTTTATAACTGATTTTTGACATTTAAATTCGTTACTATAGCATCCATATAAAAGTTAAGTTAGCTACATATAAAAGCTACTGATTCAACTCATATCATTAGTAAAATCTTTTATTAAACATGTTAGCATTTGTAATGTTATTCTAAACTGCCTTTGAATTTTAAAAATGAAATTAAAATTATAGTGGATTTGTAATTTTAATTGTTGAGATAGATAAAAAATCAGTGTAAATATATTCCTTGAAATTAATATATATTCTAAAGTCATATGGCTATATAATAGTCATATGAACATGTTGAACTTCTACAATTTACTTGATCATATGGATCAACTTATTATCAATTTAACTAATAATCTTATCGTAGACTACCTAGTTAATGATGATATTATAACCGCGATTCTAAAAGAAGAAAGTCATCATAAAAATAAATAAAAAATATATTATATTTTATACTAATTCAATGCCTTAATTAACGATGATAAAAAAGGAGACCAACGGAACAAGAGCCAAGTGAGAGTCAAAATCATAATAGGTAAAAATTAAGAAATAAAAATTTAAAATGTTACATTTTTACAAGAAAGGTTGCTTGAAAAATAATTATTAGAATTTAAATACAATATGGTTTTTAATGAAATTTTGCAAGTACTTGAGATGGTGACAATGCTCTGTTCTATAAAGTAACAAAAAAATTGAAAATAAGAAGTCACCATTTAACGCATAGATTTACAAATCAGGAGCTACTTGTCAATATTAGAACTATCAAACAAAAAATGTATGATGGTAAAACAATTAATACTCTTCATGAAGTAAAATATGTAAAGAACTTAAAAAAGAATTTGTTGTTTTTAAGAGAAGTAGATGATCTTGGGCAAAAAAATATAAAATTTTAACATAATTTTAAAGATAATTCAAAGCGTTCTTATACTTATAAAAAGAGATAAGATAGGTGCAAACTTGTATAAATTAAAAGGAGAGACGTTACTAGAAAAAGAAACGTCAATTGCATAAGTAGTTAAGTGAAAGATCTTCAATATTATGACATCAAAAATATAGACATATATCTAAACAAGGAATGGAGATCTTTGTTGAGAAAAGTTACTCATTAGACTCATAAGAGTATCATTACTATTTTATAAGCATTGTGTATGCAAATAAGAAACAATATGTCAAATTCAATAAGCAGGTTTGTTCCTAAATTGTTTTACTCTAATATATGATAAGCACTAATCCCATCTATGGGAGGAGCAAAGTACTTTATGTCTTCTATTGGTGATAAATATAAGAGATGTTAGGTGTATCCTATCAAAAAGGAAAGCATATCCATTCTTAGTCTTTAAAGTTCTAAAAAACACATATTAAATATGATTATGGTACAAATATTAAGTGTTTAAAAACAAACAATGGAGGAGAAAATACTAACAACAAATTTGATGCGTTATATAAGGCATTAAAAGTTAGTTCATTATTGTATACACTTCTCAATAAAGTAGAATGAACAGTGGATGAATAATATAGATTAAGAGTAATTTTAAGAGTTCCAAGCATAGATAAAGACTTTTTAAGTAGAAGCAATCAATATTGTCTATTATATGGTGAATTAGATTCCATCAACTATAATTAAGTTGAAATAGATATGTGGATTGGGAAGTTGGGGGAGAATTCCAACCTCTACATATTTAGAAGTCATATGCACGTATTGTATAATGTCAATTGAATTGTGAAGTTATATCCAAAATCTAAAAATTGCTTATGATTAAGATATGTTAACAAAGTGAAGGGGTGTTGCTTCTAAGATACCACTCTCTGTAAGTTTATTATCAGAAGGGATGTCACATTTACAAAAAAGGAAAAAGCAGAAAATACACTTTACAAAGAAGTTTAGAAAGTAATGATACAAGTGGGAAAGTAATTTCAATAAAAGGTATTTTTAAAATAGCAACAGAGCAAGATGTTTAAAAACTAGTTTAGTTTAAAGCACTAGAAGTTTCTCAATCAAATCGCACAATAAACCATCATATTGACTCTTAGATTATACGATAAAGGACAATATAATATAGTACTTTTTAACTCTCTAAGAAATACTCCATAGTTTCAATACAATGGACGAAAACAATATATGAAGAAATTTAAACTCTTTGTAAAAATGAAACTTGTAAACTTGTACCATTATCACAAGGAAAAATCTAAATAATAATAACGGATCTTCATGATCACTTAAAATAGTGATGACCAAGTAGAGTGATACTATATAAGATAATGAAAGGACATGCTCAAAAGGAAATAATTAACTTTAATAAAATATTTTATAATATGTGATGTGTTTTATCTTACATTGAGAATATTAAAAGTGAAAATAACTTTTCTTCATGGAGATCTTAAAGAAGAAATTTATAAGCTCTAATTAAAAAGTCTTGAAAAAGAAAATGAGAAAGTCTATATGTTAACTAATCTTTATATGATCTTAAAAACATGTTTGACTATTAGTATAAGAGATTTGATTCATTGATCATAAGACTTAGATGCAAAAAGAATTAATGCAAGTCCTTACGCATTTTTTAAGAGGTTTAGTAATAATAGTTTTATTTCTTATTATTGTATATAGATAACATATTAGTTAAAGGTCCTAGCAAAGATATTACTAAAGTATTTAAGCATAATTGACTAAAATTAAAATAAAGGACTTGAGACAAGAAAACAAAATTTTAAAGATACAAATTCACTAAAATAAAAATAACAAAAAGATTTGAAATTCTCATAAAAACTACCTAAAAAAGTTTAACAACACTTCAATATGCAAAACTATAAGCCAATCTTTACCCTTTTCCTATTGATTTCAAGCTATCCTAGTCTTAGTAACGAAAAAAAATAAGAAAATGGAGACGTCTCATATACCATATGTATCTATAATGGGAGTTCAATCTTTGTCATGATTTGTACATAATCAAATATTACATATGCAATTGTAGCATTTAGCTGCTACATAGTGAATCTAGGTAGAGAGCATTTAAATATCATAAAGAGGATCCTAAGATACATTAAGGGGAAATCTAATGTTGCACTACAATATGAAGGATTTGAATTTATTGTCAAAGGATATGTTAGCTTTGATTATGCAAGTGATCTTAAAAAAAACAAATCTTCTATTAGCTATGAGTTTACATGTATCAATAAGGTTATAAGTTATCAAAGTTACAATCAATTGTGGCTACACTAATAATAAAAATGGAATATGTGACAACTACGCAAGATAGTAAAGAAGTTGTATGGCTAAACCTGGGAGCTTGTTAAAGAATCATCTAGATATTGTTCATAAAATATAAGATATTATTATAAATAGTGTTTGTGTGTGTGTGTGTGTGTGTGTGTGTGTGTGTGTGTGTGTGTGTATCCTTCTTGTTTCAAATATTAAAAAGAAATTGTATCCAATAATAGAGCTTGTAAGAATTCAATCTTATAAATTATGGGTTACAATTATTATAATTTATGAATGTTTGTATTGTAACTCATATTTTTACTTATAACAATATTATGTATGTCCTATTTATTTCAATCTTAATTGAGTTATAATACTAATCTATAACATTAAAATTATAATGCTTAATCTATGATTGAACTTTCATTTTTTGTAATTTAATTGAATATGAAAATAATATGATTTCAACTAAATTAATGACATTCATACTTGAAATCTCTTAAGGGTCATTTGGTTTTATTTTTATTTTCTATTGTAATTTTATTTTATATCTATTTTTAAATAAAAGAAAAATCCTATTTGGACATTAATATCAATGTAGTTATTTTTATTACTATTAATGTTTGGATATTAGATAAAACTTAAATGTAAATTAACTTGATAAATTAGTTAAGTAAATCAACTTATTTTAATCTTTTATATATTATTTATCAATAAATACTAGTAAAATTTTTATTATATTTTATGAAAATAAATAATTTAGTAATTACAAATTAAATGTTATTTATTAATGTATTAAGATTATTAAAACTAAGTTTATTTAAAAGTTATGTATTTTAAGATATTATAAATATATATATAATAAAAGTTATTAAATTTAAAAACATTTTTATTTTTAAATTACAAATTTAAAGTAATTATAAAATTGAAATGCATTAAATAAATAAAATATTATTAATTAGAAATATTATTAATAATTAATATTAAATATTCAAATAATATATATTTAGTTAATAGTGAATCACATTATGACAAAAAAAGTAAAATAGAAAATAAAAACTAACTTTTATCATTTTCATAAGTTATAAAAACTTAAAAAAAAAAAGAAGAGAAACTATAAATTTGACACGATGTTTGTTTCCCCTTTAGTTTTCGATTGTTAGTTTTTTTTCTTATACATTAGTAACAAAAATCTACTTGTTTGAATTTTTTATTTCTACTTTTAGTTTTGCTTATTTCTAATTTCATAACTAATAAAAATCATAAAAAAAACTAGTCTTGTTTTTTTTATCATAATCTAATTTATCATTGGTTGGGTCGGTCGTGCTAAGCCCAAGCTCAAACTCAAAACGGCGCATAGGCCGATCGGCCCATCCCTCGGTATTGACCTAATTTCTGTAGGTATTAGCTATATAAATTCATTACCTCATCATGAAAAGGGTACGATTTCCAATAACCCTATTTTTCTTTATTCCTAGCCACCAAAACTCTCACAAAGAGACTAACTTGAGCGTCGGAGGGGCCTACTGGCAGTCAACCCCCGGTGTGCCTTATTGTTTTGCAAGTATTTCTGAGCCAAAGTCAACCAATCTCATGGATCCAAGTGGCAATGCCCAGTCCCATCAAATTCAGACTGAATCAGTTGGCGCCCACCGTGGGGCCAGGCATCAAGGCACTACGTCCAGAACCACTTAGATCAGTCAGGCGACAGCAGCCAATCCTAATGTAGCCGCCGTCGCGACACTTGCACTACAACGAATGAGTTTGCGATTACCCGCCGCCCTTCTGTTGGCACATCTCATCACCCAAAACCCTAGCACAGATGAGCTACTGCCGAATAATCGCACACAGTCCTTACACCCAGATGATCAACCACCACCTCAAAACCAAGATCAAGAAGAACAAAGCGTGGCCCTGGAGGACAATGCCAGAACTAATTCGCACCCTCACATTCAGCACCCTCGAAACGAAAATCCTCCTACACCACAACAGATCTCCCTCACCCAACAACAAGTAGAGGAAGCGGCCGATCTATTGATTCGCCAAATCTTACAGTCTCAGACGGCACAGCAGCAAACCCTTGCTTGGCAGCTTGGTGTGATGACCGATCGGCACTCTGTTGAAGCCCTAGAAAAAATCTTGGACGACCGAATCAATCTGGCCATGAATTCCCGCTCGGATCAGTCATCCACACAATACCGTTATCCTTTCATTCCGGAAATCCTGGATAGCCTTCCAGCGGTCGGTACTAAGATACCAACGCCAGAGAAGTACACAGGAAAGACCGACCCCCTCGATTACCTTCAACACTTCCAATCAATGATGAACTTGCATTGCATTCCTGATTCCATTCAATGTAAGGCTTTCTGTACAGCCTTTCAAGAAGGAGCCCGACGGTGGTTCAACAGTTTACCCCCACGCTGTATTACCTTCTTTGAGGATTTTAAGCTACTATTCCTCAACCAATTTGCTATGAGTAAATAGGCACAGAAGACTACCTTGGAAGTGATGCAGTTAACCCAAGGAAGGAACGAAAGTTTGCAGGAGTTCATCACTTGATTCAACAATGAAGCTGTTGAATTCCCTGACCTCACCTGCTCGTCCATGTTAGCCGCCCTTATGAGCAACACAAGGGATGAGGAGTTCAAGAAATCATTTGTTGGACCCCGAACTTTTCTTGAAATTTTGAAGTGTCAAGTGACATGAAATGAGGAAATTATAATGAATAAAGAAAAAGAAATTTTTGAATGTGAATAGTTAGATGAGATTAAATAGGCAAAAAATGCTTTTGTTATTAAAGTTTATGTTAAGGTATGGCCTAAAATAATGGAGTTAAAAATCAAGAAATAGAGAGAAAAAATGTGAGAATTTGTAGAATTAAAGAAAGTTTAACTTTTCGGGGATAAAAGTTGACTTTTTGATTTAGGCAGAATTTGAGAAAATGGTCTGCATAAAACTTGTAGCTTCTATTGAAAGCTTTCTGTCGCCATAAAGTTTGATATTTTTCGATATCAGGAGTGGAAGTTATGATTTTTCGAAGATAAGGTTATTTTGCTTTATGTTTGGAAAATGCCCATAGAGTAAGTTTGCATGTACTCGGCTTTGAGGCCAATCGTCGTACTGATGTTATTTGAATTGGAGTAAGTGGTCTACAGGAAAGTTGTAGCTTATCTTTCAATCTTTTAGACGCTATAAAGTATGTAATTTTTAGATGTGGGAATTGGGAGATATGAAATTTTAAGGTTTGGAGTTGGTATAGGATGACAATAGCAGGGCAGAAACTTTGAATGAAAAATTGACTTAGTTAGAGGTTGAAACTGCCTTTAAGTGCTGAATGAAAGTTTTAGATTATGTTTTGATCTTTCCATTGATATAAAGTATGGAATTTTTGGAATTTGGAATAGGAAGATATGATTTTCGGAAGTTCTGTCACTGTTTAGGTTGTCATTGAATGGACAGCCACTTTAGGTGGACTTGTTGACCCTTTTAGAGACTGAATTTGATTTTGAGTTCATCATGGAAGTTGTAAAGCTTCCGTCGAGCTTTTTATTGATACAAAATTTGCCAAATTTGGAGTTCGGGATCAAGAGTTATCATTTTTGGAAAATTCGATTATGTATATATTTTGAAGTTCTTTTATCATGCTTATCATCTGACCCTCTCGCAATCTTTTGTTTATAATTTCTCCGTCCGACATCCGATTGATTCGATTTTTGAAGAGTCAGATTCCTAAGACTTTTAGCTACTTTTTCATGGGAAATTATGATTTTTTAAGAGATTAAATGGAAAGAGATGGTTTTTAATTAAGTGATGTGGGAAATTTTCTGAACATGGTTCAGTATTTTGAGAAATTCGGGATCTGTGGAGATCCGATTGGGTTGATTCTTGAGGCAAAATAAAATTAAGACATGGGGCTACAAATCATATGAAGGGATCGAAGTTCAATTTAGCCCCTAAGATGTTCAATTTCTGGAGTGAAGTTAGGTGTAAGGTTTAGTTGTGGTTAAGTGCAGGTCTGAAAGTATTTTGGCCGTAAGTCTTTCGTTTTTGAACCGAATTGAGTGTTTTTGGTGTCATTTTAAAGTTGAGACATTGAGGAACATTTTTCTAGAAGGAAGTTTTGCCAAATTATTTCGCTTACCTTATCAAATTAAGGAAGGAAGGTGTCAGATTTTCAAGAATGCTTAAAGGGAAAATATGGAAGATCACTTAAGGAGTTAAGGTTTTAGGCTTAAATGGAGGGGCAAGATGGTCATTTTATCATTCATTAGAGGGGCTGTCGTTTTATTAAGCAGATGCACGACAATAAGAAAGAAAAGAAGAAAAGAGAAGGAGAAGAAGATGGTGCGTCGGTGGAGGTGGAGAAGAAGAAAGAAGAAGAAAGGTTTTAGGGGTTTCAGTTTTTAGGGGTCTCAAGCACGTTTTTAAGGCTGACTCAAGGAGGAAAAAGATGGATGATGAAGAGAGCTCCATGATGAGCCAATAAATTTCGAAAATGGGAGAAGAAAAAGGTAAGAGAGAAGTTTTTTATTTTGAATCTTTTGAAGAGTTTTTGGTTTAGATAGGTTAAGGATGCTATGGGATTGAGTTTTCCAAGGATAATTTAAGTGATTATGCTATGATAATGTCCAATTTTTGATGTTCCTAAATTAGGGATTTTGTTACTTGAATTAGGGATTTTGATTTAAGCGAGGCTTTGGAGAAATTGAAGCATTGGACAAGCTTCTAGCATGGAAAAGAGGTGGGTACCATATTTATAAGTTGAATTATGAGTTATTTATGTGGTTTCGAAAAATAAAGAAAGAAAGAATAATTTTTTTATTTATTAATTTCAAAAATATTGTTTAATTTGATAATTCCGAATGACTAAATTTATTGTTTTGGAATGATTTAAGAAAGTGCTAAAATTGTTTAAATTTATTGTTTTTGAAAAATTAAGAAAGTATCGGATTTGATAAACTCCTAATGTTTTTGAAAAATTATTTCAAGTTTTAAAATGTTTTGATAAATTAAGGAAATTTATGAAATTCTTTACTTATGATTGAATCGAGAAATTATCAAAATTGTGGCATTCCTTGTTTGTAAATGATTGTGCATTTGATATATGAATTTGTGTGAATTATGATTGACAATTTGCTATATGAATTTTATTGTTATGTGAATTTTGAAATTTAGGGAAAATTATGAATGAAATTTGTTTGATGTGACGTAATATGAAAAATAAGATTTTCGAAAAGTGCCTTCGGGCAATCCGATTTTTCTAAGTATGAAATTATGTGTTATATGGGTTTGGTTAGGTCCCATAAGTATGAGTCAGTGCACTGGTCTCCTTTTATAGGCTTCACCTGCCTGCCCGCTAGTGGCATTGGAACTCCGATTTCGGACTTCCATAAGTTCACGGCTGCACAGAACTGCTATGCGGGAATGTGCAGTACGTTCCGTTTGGACCGACCCAAACCAATTTGATGTATTTATGTGTTTTGATTTGATTTATAGTTGTGATGCATTCATGTTTGTGACATTATTTATGATTTGTGAAAACTTTTGAGAATTTTGAAAAAAAAGAGAAATCGAGGTTTTCAACCGTGAAACTTGTGAAATTGTTTATGAAAGTTTTTGAATGATTTGAAAAGTGAAGAGTTTGAGAAATAAGGGAGTTTGCAAATTTTCTATTGTGAAATTTCTATGAAATGGCAAAAATTTTGAAAGATACCTTTTTGCTTATTTTTCGACTTATAAATATATTATCCACTGAGCTGTTAAGCTCACCCCCCTTTTCATCCCTATCTCCAGGTTTCGAGCGGGAGATCGGATGAAAAAGAATCAAGACTTTTGTTCGTTTTCGCATGTCTTGTATTTTGTGTAATTTTGGATTTTTGATATTGGTATTGTATATGGCTTAGAATGTCATTAGTGATTTGTAAGCATTAATTTATAATGTATATGAATAATGGTTATGCGTATTAGATTGAGTTACAAGACTTGTGTATGATTATGGATATGAGTTGTAATTGTATATGAATATGATTGGTTAGGTTTAGCTTGATTTATGAATTTGCATACGAAATTGAGATGAATATGAAAGGAATTAAATTATGATTAGGATCGATGATACTAACGGTTGAGATTTATTGAAGTGCT
>JANZLH020000193.1:45493-59206 GCA_026770325.2 Erythroxylum fimbriatum | reverse complement strand
TCGCCTTATGGGAAGCGTGACAAGATAAGTCGCCTTATATCACATACAAGTCGACTTATACCAGACTTACACTTACACTTCCAAGAGCAAGAAAAATGGCTCTAAAAAGAATAATAACAAGAAATAGAAGACTTCTGCTATAGTAGCAAAGCCAAAAGGTGTCAAAAAGAAGACCAATGACAAAGGCACATGTTCTCATTGTGGAGACGATGGACACTGCAAGAGGAACTATAAGGCTTATCTTACTAACCTGGTAGGTAAGAAGTTTAAGATAGCTTAATCTTCAGGTATGTTTATGAATGAGATAAAAATTTCTATTTTTATTCCATATTCTTGGGTGGTAGATATTAAACGTGGTTCTCATATTTGTAATAACTTGCAAAGGTTAACAAGGAGTAGATCATTGAAGAAAGGCAAAGTGAACCTGTAAGTTGGAAAAAAAGCAAGATTTATTATGTTAGCAGTAGGAACTTATAATATAACTTTGCTTTCTGGCCTTGAACTAAAACTGAATAATTGTTATTATGTTCCAGTTGTTACTAGAAACAACCTTTCTATTTTTTATTTAGATTTGAATATATTTGTCTTTATTATTAAGAATAAATTTTGTTCTTTTTATAAATATGATATTTATTATGGATCTAGGTTACTTACAAATGGTTTGTATGAAATAGATCTAAAAAGGTCAATCCTTAACATAATAGTAAAAAAAGATAGTTAAGTGACAAAAATCCATCTTATTTATAGCATTGTAAGTTAGGTCATATCAACAAAACTATAATTACAAAGTTACATAAAGAAGGATATTTGAATCCTTTTAATTATAAATAATATGAAACTTGTGAAACTTATTTGTTAGAAAAGATGACCAAACTATCCTTTAATGAAAAGGGACAACGTGCCAGTGAGTTACTAGAACCTATACATTAATATTTATGTGGCCCTTTGTCCACTTATGCTAGAGGTGGATTCTTATATTCCATTATGTTCATAGATGATTATTTAAGATATGATTATAAGTAATTAATGAAATAAAAGTCTAAATTATTTGAAAAGTTCAAAGAACTTTTCAAAGAATTTAGACTTAAGGTTTATAAACAAACTGGAAAAATATTAAGACACTTAGATTTGATTGAGGTGGTGAATAGTTGGACCACAAGTTTCTTGGTTACTTAAAAGAGAATGAGATTCTTTCACAATGGACTCCTCCTGGAACTCCACAATATAATAGAATGTCTGAGAGGAGAAATTGTACTCTATTAGATATGGTACGTTTCATGATGAGTCATATGGTCCTTCCTATCTTCTTTTGGGCATCTGCCTTTGAAACTGCTACTTACCTTCTTAATAGAGTTCCATCCAAATTGGTTGACAAGACATCATATGAGATATGAACTAGTAGTAGACTAAGGTTGTCATACTTAAAGAATTGGGAATGTGATGCTTATGTGAAGTGTGCAACATCTGATAAGCATTAAGCTAAATCAGATAAATGCAAATTTGCAGAGTACCTGAAAGAGAGTATCATATATATGAATTTTACCGTCCTTTTTAGCAAAAGGTGTTTATCTCAAGACGTGCTATATTCTTAGAAAGAGAATTTATTCTCAAGAAAATTAATGGAATGAGGTAGAACTTAGAGAAGTTTAAAAACCACAAAGTCACATCCAGATGGGACAAGAACCTCAAGTTCATAAATGTGATGTACAATCGAGGGTTCAAGAGACTCATAGTTTACAACATATTAGTAGGATATGTCATCCCCCCATTAGACTAGATCTATATATTAAAAATGGAAACGACAATATATCACTAATAGATGATGAGCCAATTAGTTTGAAAAAAGCAATGTCTTACATTGATTCTAAAATGGCATGAAGCTGTGAGATCTGAAATGAAATCCATGTATAGTAACCAAGCATGGACTTTAGTGGTTGATGGTATTGTACTTATTAGATGCAAGTGGGTTTTTAAGAGAAAAACTGACATAAATGATAATATACACACGTAAAAGCAAGGTTAGTGGCTAAAGTTTACAAACAAAAACTAAGAGTTGATCTTGATGAAAATTTTTTGCTAGTAACTATGTTTAAATTCATAAGGATCTTATTGGTCATAATCGCATATCATGATTATGAAATCTGGCAGATGGATGTCAAAACAATATTTCTCAATGAAAAATTGTTAAAGGATGTGTACATGACACAATCTGAGGGTTTAAATCCAAGAGATTTCCTAATCAAGTATGTGAGTTACATAGAGTTAGAAAATCTATTTTGACAAGACAATCAAAGTGTTTGACCTTATCAAAGATACTATATGTGGATGACATATTGCTAATGAGAAACGACATACTGGAGTTGATTGTCAAAGAACTTCTCCATGAAGGATATGGGAGAAATAGTCTATATTTTGGGAATAAAGGTCTATAAATATAGATCAAAGAGGTTGCATGGCTTATTATAATTCATGTACATAGATAATATGCTATAGAGATTTGGCATGGAGAATTTCAAAAAGAGATTCTTACCCATATTGCATGAGATTTCTCTCTCATAGAGTATGATTTTTAAAAAACAAGATGAGAGAGATAAAATTGATCGTGTTCCATATGCTTCAACAATTAGATCGATCATATATGCAATGCTATCTACTAGACCATATGTCTCTTATGCTTTGAGCATAACAAGCAGGTGTTAAGCCAATCTTGGTGATTGTCACTCGACAGTTGTGAGAAACATTTTAAAGTACTTAAGAAGAAATAAAAATGTTTTCTTGGTCTATTGGGGAGCTGAACTAAAAGTTCAGGGATATTTAGATGCTAGTTTTCAATCATATTTAGATGATAGGGTACATCTTCACTCTAATGGTGGTGTGATAAGCAGTTCTAAACAATTAACCATTGCAGATTCTATGACTGACGCAAAGTATGTTTCAACGTCAGAGGCGACAAATGAAGCGATTTATATCAAGAAGTTCATCACTAAACTTAGAGTGGTTCCTAGTATTGTTGAGCTTATAATATTATACTGTGACAACAATGTCGCCATTATGCAAGCAAAGGAACCAAAGTACATCAATGATCCAAACATATACTCAAGTAGTTTCACTTAATCAAGGAGATAGTGGAGTGGAAAGATATAACATTAGAGCGATTTCTCATTAAAGAGAATCTTGCATATCGTCTCAATAAGTCATTCTCTCAAAAGAGATATGATCGACATATAGATGAATATGGTATTAGATGCATAGGCGATTGATTTTAGTGCAAGAGAGAGATAGATGGGCTGCAATTTTATGTATGACATTATTATTTTAATTAATAAAAGACATTCTTTATCTTTATGTATTATATTAATAACATTTGATGTTTTAATGCTAAAGGTAAAATCTATGGAATAATTACTATATAATTGAAATTATAATAAGAACATAATTATAAGATTCGATTTACATTTATGTATTATTCCTAAATTGATCTTTATTGATCCTTAGACTTGAGATTACTAAGATATCTCATGTGAAAATTACTTCATTTTGATGTTACTCGTGATCTGTCCTATTTAAGGTAGCTCGGTCAATAGTGCTTGAATACACTATAAACTATATGAAAATAGTTAAGTCAATAAAAAAAATTTCACCTTAAATTAATTAGAGAGAATATTCAATTGTTCTTAATTAGTAGTGATTTAAGAAATTCTCTAGCCAAAGTAAATTGACATTTAAAATGATATTTTTTATATATCATTAATAAATCAATTACTAATTAACAAGAACGAGCACAATTAGATTTAAAAGAGTAAACATTAGGTCTATACTTTAGTCTAATTAAAACATTAGATAACGAAAGGATTAAATTATACATTATAACCACGCATAAACAAATTAAGTCAAATTACTTTGACATTCCTAATATTTAGATAATCATGACACATTGTTAGATGTTAATTTTAATTTATGATTGAGAAAATTAAATTATAATTATGAATTAGAATTATCATTTATAATTATTACGAAGATATTAAGAACCTAACAGGTCACATAAAGAGATTAAAAAAAGAAAAATTGGTCTTAATTAAATTGAACTTAATTGAAAATTTTAAAAACTTCAAATATCAAAATGTAAGATATTTGATTTTTTTAAAATTAAATTAATATATATATATATATACACACACATACACATATAGGAAATCATTATAAAGGAGCTAACACTCGTACTAATTCTATCTCAAAAAGTTAAATTTTTTACTACAGACGATACAAATAAAAACTAAATGCGTAAATAACTTCATTGACACATTAAAAAAGTTTCAAGACATTTTCATTTAAAATTTTTTAATTAAGTACAATTTTATATTTTATGATATAAAATTTCAAATTATTCAATTATTATGACCTGTTTATTTTTTAACTACATTGATTTTTCTCTAATTTCCATGCCATTTCAATTAAGAAAGCATAACTTTTTTTTAAGATTCGAGGAAACTCCACAGGTGGGCCAAGCGGGCTCACCTCTCAGATGACCAAAGTGGCTACATCCCATCACAGAAGGCCTCACTAGTTTTCCATCCATAGGTAAAACCCCGACTGCCCCAGGCTCCTACAAGAGGGGCTAGCAAGGAATCGAATCTGGGACCTAACCGAAACCAAGCCCCGCTCTCAGCCATCTAATCACCCCTTGAGGGCACTCATTCCTCAGTATAAATTTGGTAAAATCACCTCCACCAACAATAAAAGGAATAAGGAATTTATAAAATTAGGATTTGAAAGTAAAGAGAGTTGTTCTGTTTTTTATGACCAAATAAATTTGTCAATATTTTTATATAATTATGAAACAATTTTTTATTTTTTTATTTTTTAAAATCACATCCTATATCAAGTTAACATGCCATGTAGGAATTAGGATACGCTATTGCGAAATTAAAGATTTAAGAAATAACATGTTCCATTAAAAATGTGAAAGATCAGTGTGGATTGATCATTGAGGGAACAATATATACACCTTAAATTAAATAACAAGAAGAGCAAAATTAAACCTTTTAAATTAAACAACTGATGGATAGGATTAGTTTCTTCTGCTGATTCCAAATAATGGTGAAGCATAACCAAGAAGTGGAGGAGGCAATGAAAACATGGTTAAAGAAAAAGGGTCGGTGCTGCATGCATAAGCTTAAGCTTTCTAAAAGGTGGCTGATGATAGAATCATGTAGAACATGAATTCAGTACTTCTTATTATAAAAACACGCTCCCTATACCCCACTCGTACATCACACGATCCTTTTCCTCATATATTCTGTTTAACAAAAGAGGTGTAAAGTAAATTAAAATTAAATACCCAGAGCAAAGCAATTGAAGTTAGAGACACAACGTGATTCAACAGCGCACGATTCAAAAATATTTGCAGTTTTGAGGTGATAATGCGACAGAGACAGACATAGTACCACGTTATAAACCAACTTCCATCAGTGCGTAGTGTAGTTTAAGGTAATAAAATTCATAGGTTGCCAGCAAAAAACCTAGTGATAAGCCTCTGTTTCTTACCGGCCTAAACAGAGCGCGGCTTTCACGTCCAGCCGCCATGCAAAACCACCGCCGTTCATCCTCCAAACGTCGCACGGCACCGTGATCGAGCTTCTTAACTCCTTCCCGTTACCATTCACGCAAGTGCTCTGATACTCTACCCTAACCCTGCACGTGAACGCTAAGAGTCCAGGGAGCTCCATGGTCAAGGGCATCACTTCTTTTTTTATCATCAACCACACCGTCACTTCCACTGTGTCATCATCTGCTACGCGGCTATGACTCACCATCTTCCTATACGCTTGGTTCGTCCACGTAACCCTCCCAAACCCGTCGGATATTATCCCAGGGCACGTGTCCCTCTCTAGATTCGCCCTCTTCTCCTCGTCTGTACGCCCTAATCCATCCACGTCCACCCACGTGTCCGATACACATTCCACGGTCACGCACGATCCTACTACTTTAGTCACCCGAGGCATCACCACCGTCCGATCCGCAGACATCAATGCTGATAACATCTTCTCATCATGATCAACATCCTCCGCATTGCTGCTGCCAAAACTCAGCCACGTCGGCGCGCTCTTTGCTTGACTTGTCGGCAGAAACTCAACATACGAAGATCGTTCTTCTTTCCGATCAGAACTCTCCGGCAAAAGAGGAAGCGTCACCACCGAGGCATCCACCTTCTCTCCTTTCAAAACCCTCCGTTTTCTAGTACCATTACCGTTGCACTTCTTACCGTTCTTGCAGTTGACAGTCTTGCACCTTCTCCTGCCTCTGTATGCTCTAGAATTTAGGTCAGTCGCCTCGGGTGGTGATGTAACCGGCGTTGAGCTAGGATTCGCCGGTTTG
This sequence comes from Erythroxylum fimbriatum, assembly GCA_026770325.2. Lineage (NCBI taxonomy): Eukaryota > Viridiplantae > Streptophyta > Magnoliopsida > Malpighiales > Erythroxylaceae > Erythroxylum > Erythroxylum fimbriatum. The sequence continues at coordinate 52,831 of JANZLH020000193.1, read as the reverse complement.
GGAGCGATCGGCCTGAATCTGAGCATTATCCGGTCAACTTTTGACATGTCGTACGCTCCACCGCCACCGGTGTACCTCGCTATGCAGCAACCTCCCCTACTATCCATCTCTCTATAACTATCACTAGATTCTCTCTCTCAACATCGCCCTTTCCTTTAACGGATGCGTAATTCCTCACTTGATCAGGACAAGCAAGAGCTTACATAAAATGAAAGGTAGAGCTGAGAGTAGTATTTTTAAGAGCCATGGCTCGACACGTGTAGGGTCAGCTGTTGGTTGAGATGCGCTACGTGGCTAGGCCGGTCTCCGTGGGCCCGGATTTAAAACTTTTAGTTGGTAGGAACCAATGAGAAAGCGAGAAGTGTCGGGTCCTAACTCAAACGAGGGGCACGTAGATATCGGGCATCGTGCAGTGTGTAGCGTTTGGGGAGCCGTTTTTGTCGAGCTAAGGATCGTTCTAGAGTGGGCCAATCGTAATTGGATAGAACTGAAGGACCAAAGATTTCGGGTCTTTCCACAAATAGTATGGGCAGATTTCTCCACGTGGACGGTCGTTTGACGAGGATATCGGGAGTTTACTACGTGGGATACTCTGTTGACGTCATCATATGCGTTAGGAGATTTTTAACCTCTTTTTCTCTCCCTTTTGTTTTTTTTCCATTTGACAATGAACGATGACCATTCGGAACAAGATTCTCTGTTCAGTTTTATAGTGTTTTATTGTATTCAGTAAATCTCAGTCATTTATTTATACGAGTATCACATGAGCTTTACATAAATAAACGTAAAGCTTACATAAATAAATGGCTGAGATTTACTAAACACAATAAAACACCATAAAAATTGGACAAAAAATCTAGACTCGACCATTTCATGTTCTACTGTTATACTTAAGAATATAATTGCATATAAATATTTGGGTTACGGGTTTAGGACCCCACTCTGACTGAATGGCAGCCAATCCCAGCCTTTTACTTCACAGTTCGGAGTAAGATTATTTTCTAGCCTTTCTTGTTTTATTGATTCTCAGCCACACTCATATAAATACGTGGTTAAAAATCAGTGGCATAGCACATGTTAAACGGCATAAGTGATTTCATGCTCTTTAGGGATTAGATCATCCGATTTACTTTTGTTGTTTTAATGCTGTTCAAAATGTAAGACTTACATAACAAACAAAAAAATACTAGCATTCACCTCCCCTGCCCCTTAGATCCTGTCTGTCTGTTTGTCTGCTTTGTCAATTTACTCTGTTAAGGGTAAATTTATCTTTTGATGGTATTTTCGAGCCTCTCTGCTATAATATCAAGCAAAATTTAGGTACGGAAAAGTGCCGTAAATCCCGCGCCTCCCTCCATGCTTATCCGGGAATACGTTTTCACTTCCTTTCCGCTAATGAATAGATTAAATTTTCTTTCCAGCCAAACACAGAAAGCAGGATTGGATTGCCTCTGTGGTGACCTAACTGGTAGAATGACTCCTCAATCTCGAGGGTTTTTAAGGACATTATGTCTGGCTTTTGTTTTTATTTTTTCTTTCTTTAATAATTTCTAAAATAATAGTTTTTATAAATATTTAATTTAATTTAATACTTATTATTATTATTTTATACATAAATTATGTAACATACTAAAATAAAATAAATATTTAATCAATTTATTTTTAACTTTTACCTATAGTGTTATGAAAACTTTACTATTGCGGCTCAGTCAAATCATACTGAGCAATGTTGACGTTATTGTAAAAACTTCTTATTGGTAGCCCAATACATCAATAATTAAGATAGAGCAACGCCGATAATTATGGATTGTTTAACTTTGCGTATTATTTAGGCTTCTAATGCAAGTACTGCCCACGTGTCTACTTCATAATTTTGTAAGTTGCTTCCTTCTCGAGAGTTTTGTACGTTACTTGTCATTAAAAATTTGAACATTTCATTTCCGTGATTCATCTTTTCCATCGGAACAATCCTGACCAAACACCTTGATCAATCAAGCGGGTCCATGCGTAATGATCGTACAATAATGTCAGTAATCGAATCGTATGGCCTGCAATTCCGGAAGATACAACGCACAAGTTACGGTGGTAAACATCAATTGAGTCCAGATCTTCTGTCCAATATTACTCTGTCTTATTTTGTTTCATAGAATTTTAGTCATTTATTTTGAGGGACTCACGCAGAACTTATGTGAGACCCATATAAATAAATGGCTGAGATTTATTGGACACAATAAGACACTATAATATTAAACAGAAGATCTGGACTCAGACTAATTAGCCAATAAATGGTGGCATAGTAATTGAGATAGAGAAAGGCCTCGTGGTATGGGTCCCCATTCTTAGACATGACAAATGTGCATTTCGTATCATATGTGGATGGTCAGGCTCTGCAGGTCGTTCTCTAGATTGTTTTCATGCCATGTTTCTTGGGACACGTGTAGAACCACTTGCACCGGTATCCTGTCGCAGTGTTTGTCTTTTTTTTTTTTAATTTTTCTATACGAAGAAAATATGTGTTTTATTGTCAAGTAGATACAAATGACACTGCTTGGCATGAGGTGTAGCACCAATTATTGTCGTTCTCAGCGCTTGGGTTCGGTTCCTCTTAACAGACACATGCGCATTAGAATTGAATATGCTGATAGTAAAGTCCGACCAAAGCAGCTAAGGGAGCAAGTAATGGGGACTTGACCGTTGGATGTATATATATTCATGCCAGCTGAACTTGTTCACCGAAGTTTTCAACCTTTATGTTAAGGTTTAATTGTTTCATATAGGTAATATATAAGAGAGGTTAATGTGAAGTTTATAGACTTATAAGCTTACTTATTCATTAAGCTGACTTTTAGGGTTGGTTCTAACAGAAGACCGTAAAATATAGTCTGCAAACTTATGTCTTAATGGTTTCTGCAGCAAAATTTTAGGATAAGAAAAATATTAACAGTTGTGAAGCTGTTCTGTAAGGGAAGAAGAAGCTTTATAGATACTTTCTTTACTTTTTTTTTTTTGGGTTATAATCGACTTCAATTCCCAACTGCCATATTGTCATACAGACCCTGAAAATGACCTGACAATCAATTGTGTCCGTGATTCACCATGCATATAGGTCAATCTGCAGATCACGAAATGTTTTCTGCTTTCGCTCTAGATGCCCTGGAAGTGCTTCAATTTCCATTTATATTTACAGTTGAGGAATGGGATGTCACTTACTTTTAATGTAAGTGGCTCAGCTTTTACATCAGACCCATCTGGTGTCTGTAGGCGCATGCTTAACCCTTCCTGAACCTGCTACAAATATTATTTTAAGCCTTATCTCTTTATCTCTTGCAATATTTTCTTTTGTTTCTTTCTTCCTTCTAATCTCTGTCAGGATGACGAAAAATCATCATAGCGAGCCTCGGTGCATCTCCTAATGGCGGGTAAACTTACAAATGGCGGTTCTATTACTACCTAACAGGGATTGACTAGTTATTTTAATCGAAGTGGCGTCTCAATGTAAACTGACAATGACTATCTTAAAGTTTCTCAATCAAGCAAGAATACTCCTATGCATATATGCACCTACCTTTTACAAAGCTTTTTGTAAAATAAAAGTTAGGTTAATTGCTTGGACTGAATAGAAGAAAAAGTGCGGTCCTGAAGTGTGAAAGTCCCATAAAAACAATGGTAATTTTTACAATTTTCTTCATCAATACATGTAATGCAGAAGCAGAGGGCTTCAAAGACCTTCTATAAGGTACAAAGCTATACTTTTCACGCTCAAATATCAGAAAATATGAACGAATAATGTGACTGGGAAGTGTAACGAATATGTCATTTTATACTTCAGTGTCAAGCAATATTGGAACTTGATGAGGAAAGATGCCCAACCTTACTCTCTAACCCTGAAAGGCACTGGATAAATATGTACAGGTGGAGGGAGACATATCAGTTTACGAATGAGGATGGTCACATCGTGCTGCAACAAGTAGCTTGATCTCCACTTGGGACACTATTATCTACCTCATGATTATTGGTTTTGACAACAGTTGCAAAATCACCAAAACAGTAATAAGTTGCGACAATTTAAGAATCCTGTTTGGAGCGAATAATATATATTTCATTAGTCATTACTCAGATGGTATATTATATATATATATGCATAAAAAAAGTATAAACAAAAACATCAACATTAGGTTGATAAAGATTGATCCGATACAGTTGAAGTTATAGATATGTAAAAGGTGAAACGACCTTTGTTCTCCAGTTTCTACCATCCACATGGCAGAAGGCACCACCTCCGGACAATTTGATAATCTCGTCACCTTTCAACTTGGCCCAATAATTTGTTTGGAGGATTAAGAATTCCACAAAGACAATGTACGCGATAATTATTCTGCTTAAAGTAGTTGAGATCATGATGCTGCTGATATGAATTTTCACTTGCTGACAAAAGGTTATTTTCTGTCCATTGATTTACTGCACTTGGGATTTCGTGTATATGTTTCTTGCTTCAAAGGAAGAACCTGTCCATTTTTACGTTTAACCTCAGTAATAGCCAAGAAAGTGGCAGAACAGGTTTAACTAGCTGCAGGACGTTCAGGATTGAAATTAAGATCTGTAAAGGAATCTGCAAACAAAACCCCTGCTGATAATGGATCACACTCAAGCCCGTCAAATAATAATCAATCCACAAAGCCCAATTCACAGCAGCAGAAACAAAGGCACATTCTAGAAGAAGATCGTGTATAACAAATATCTGTACGACATTCTTTCTGTTGTAACAATATATAGAACATTCTAGCAACACAGGTGTATATAAATATACACGCTTTACTCTGTAGCATTCTTTACAGTGAAATACAAAACATTTTTCGAATATTCTTTCTGAAATTTTCAAGATCTCCTTCAATGATCTGAAAGCTTTTTTCTGTTTCTAATAATGGCAGCAATAGGAACATAGAATATTGCAAACGAGAATATTTAGGCAAAGCTGTATGCTATCTTTGGGGGAAAAAGGGGGAGATTTGATTACGTCCTTCAATGGATACTTGCACATTAATTTAAGGAAGAACACAAATCACCAAGCAGAAAAGGGCCTCCTTTTCTTTGATCAAATTAAAGTATTGCTATTTGCTTGCCACCTTAAGACACAAAGAAAGACCTAGCTTTCATGATTCGAGCACCTGTAACCAATGGGAACTGACCACATACCAAAACTGGCATAATAGTTGTTCAAAAGCTTTACCCCATTTTCAAAGACTCGTACTAATTGTTCTTCGTCTACTTTATCGTTTCATGCTACGTGTTCAATATAAGTGGGCACCACTTACACAGTTCTAGCTAGCTAGGTCAGTCATCTCAGCTGCTTAATTCTCTCCGTCAAAGAGATTAGGTTCGTGACTTCGTGGAACTTTAATTTCCAAATACAGGAAATGACTAGAACCCTGCTTTTAAGGCAACAAATGAAAGGTCTTAATTACTTCCTTAAGAATATGTTCTGATTTGCATACCAATTTTGAGTAAGACTTACGTTGCCTCAGAGCTACTTCACCATCTGTCTTTCCCGACGCTATCTCCCAGTGTCGAAGGAAAGCATCTTTTTAACGGTTAATCAAGAGAATGTACAATACATTTAAATTAAGTAAAGCTTTTCTTTTGATAGCAAAGTGATATTCAAACTGACCAATTCCTTAAAACGAGGTTGTCTTTATTAAAAATTTAAAAATAAATATTAGTTAATTATTTAGTTCAAGTCATTTGGATCGAATCAAGTTGACCTTTTTAACTCAATAGGTTGACGTAGGTGGCACATACCTTCGTCGCTTAATCAAGTAGTCGGGGATTCGATCCTTAAGAATGAGTTTGGGTTAATGGTAACCCTCCTTAATTTGAGATGTTCCCTGCGGAGGGATTAATCCTGGACTAATTCTTTTTTTTTAAAAAAAATTGATTTAGTCTCAAGTTTAGGCAAAAATCTCATTTTTCAAATGAACGGAGGATTATACAATGATGCACGCAAGCAGTGCAGTTTTGATGGGCTTCTAGTACGATTTGGGTCGAGATCTCCTCACAAGCACAGGCCAAGGCCATTCCATAGCTTTATGGTCCAAGAGCATTGGTGATTAAATTATGTTAGCAATGCAGAATGGTGCCATCTAAACTTGATAGGACCTGAAACTATCAGAGTCATATTGAATCTGAGTCAAGTCAAAACAATACGATTTTATTTGAGATATTTGGATTCTGAGTAGGGTTAGGCTGCACAGTTTGAGTCCGAATTTAATTTGAAAAAATATATAAAAACTCGAATCCGGCCCATCTTCTTTACATATTTCTTACGCGTGTTTGGTTTGAGTTTAGGCTTCTAAGTGGTTCTATTGCTTCGGCATATTCTATAGTTTCAAATTAAGATTCTCTTCGAGTTTTTTTGAATTGAATATTTAGCAACAAATTAGGGGAATTCCAAATAATTATTAAATTGAAAATTAGGAACTATATGTAAGGTGCTTTGCAAAAAAGGGGAGTTACAAAATAAAAAAATCAATTATTTTTCTTATACTATTATTAATAAATTATGTTCAAAGTTAAACAATTTAAAAATTTTTGTTCATATTTTATTTTCATTATCACAATTAAAAATTATCATGTATTGTTTGATTATTTTACAGAATTTAGTTTTTGTTAAATTTTATCTATTTAAAAAGTTTTTGGTATTGCGAATTAATAAAATTAATAAATATAATTAAAAATTGTTTGATAAATATACGTAATTTTATTTTAATTATAAATTTTTAGGGATAATTATAAAAATATCAAAATTTGCTCAATTTTACAATTATAGCTCGAACTTCAACAATTGTCAATAAAATATTCAAACTTTCAATTTTGTTCAATTATATCTCGAATCTTAAAAAGTTACAATAAAATAATCAAAATTTTAATTTTCAATTATAGTCCGACGTTAGTGTATCTGTTAACTATACTGATCTAAATCAGATTACATAGCCCTGACGACCTCACGCTTTAATTTCGATTTTTTTCTTCGTTTTTAATTTGTTCTCTTAACGCTCTCACCCTTCGATTTTTATATTACGCAGCTTACTGGTGCAAAATGTTGCAATATGAGAGTAGTTTGAGACGTCGAGAAAACAAACGGAAAACAAAAAACTGAGAGCGTCGAAAGAACAATCAGATAACGAAAGGTTAATGCTAGTGTGTATTAATAGTTAACAACAATGTCATTTTATTAACAACGACATCATTTTTTTAAGAATTTTATTTTTAACAACGACATCATTTTTCTTAGAAATTTTATTTTTAATAACGACACCATTTCATTAATCTTTATTTGTTTTG
>JANZLH020000193.1:27976-39334 GCA_026770325.2 Erythroxylum fimbriatum | reverse complement strand
ATCTGTAAAATAGTATTGGACAGAGTTCCAATTATGGAGAGCATTAGGATTAAATGGATCCCAATGGGATTGGGATATGTCCCGATGTGATCGCGACATCAACATTGCTAAGAAAGGTTTCCGGAGCTGTTTCAGCATCGGGGCCCGTTAGGCCGGTAGGACCGACCCCAGTTGGACTGGACCTTAGCAATTATTTATTAATTGATTAATTAATTAAATAAATAATTAATTAATTAATTTTAAACCCATGTTGCCGTTAACATTGGAAGGAGGAGAAGATTGCTTTGAAAAGTTTGACTTTTCAAAGTTTTTATTCATTAATTACCTTAATACTTGTGCCATCATTTGGAAGCTTTTGATTGGTGCTTTTTAAATGTTAAAGACACTTATAAGAAGCTAATTCATGTGGATGGCCGGTGGTGGGAGTCGTGGCTTATGGCTTGAAGAATAAAATTGCTTAAGTAGTTAAGAAAAGCTTGAAAAAGAGTTTTTCAAGTTCTTCTTTCAAAAGCCATCGACAACTACTCTTCTCTTCTCTCAAGCAACAAGGTTTCCAACGTCTAATCCAAGCTCTCCAAGGACAGAGGTAGGGTCTAGCAGCCTTTACTTTGTTCTAGCTATTCCCGGGTCAAAAGGGTTTGACTCGGTTAGGTTTTCTGATCTCTGCGTGGATCACCTTTAGAGACAGTCTCTATTGGCTGTTAGGTTTGAGTTATCATACAGACACCTGGATCCTGGCTTCGGGAAGGTCCCGGGAACAAAAATTTTTGTTTTCCGCACCTAGTACATGTGATGTACAACCCGGGATTTTCCTACAAAATGATCATTATAGTGGGGTAGAATGTGTGCAGAAATTTGATGAATATATGTATATGTTGATGTTTTGTTTTTGTGTTTATGATTAACCATAGTTTATGAATTGTTTATGAATGATATTGATCTGAATTTGAGTTGAGAATGAAGACGAAATAATGTAGAGTTAATGAACTATGATCTGAATGTAACATATAGGAGTTGAAAATCTTGAAAAGTGAAAGAATAATTTCTGGAGTATGTTAGCTGTAATATTTCCACTGGACATGTATCTGTATTTTAGCCATATCTTGATATGTAGACATCCAAATGGGATGATTTTAAGTTTAGATTAAACTAGAGACATAAATATATTTTTCGTGAAAAAATCAAATTTGAATTCTGTCTTTAAGAGTTTCAAATTTTGGCTTGAAATTGAGTACGTACTGTCGCGGTTTGAGAATATTTTGTAGTATTTTGAGTATAACTTGCAGAATACTGAGCCAAACTACATGAAATTAGTGTCATTAGAAACTTAAGACATAATAGAACATTTATTTAGAAGAATGTATTGCCTAAATACCTCATTTTCTTTGTCAAAATGGCCATGCAAAATTGACTTGAAAATCTATTTTGAGAAGTGAATAAGGGATCATCAGGTAATGCATGATCATAACAGAGAAGAAATACCAGGGAGTTGCATGATCGTGCTTGACAGACAGGAAACATCGGGGAGTTGCACGATCATGCACCAGCACGATCGTGCACTACCTGATGATCCCTTATTCATTTCTCAAAATGATTTTCGGTTCAGTTTTTCATTACCATTTTGACAAAGAAAATGAGGTATTTAAGCAATAAATTATTCTAAACAAATGTTCCATTATGTATTAAGTTTCCAATGATACCAATTTCATTGGTTCAGTATTCGTCAAGTTATACTCAAAGTACTACAAGATGTTCTCAAACCGCGACAGCACACTATATTCAATTTCAGACCAAATTTTAAATCTCTTAAAGACAGAATTCAAATTCTATTTCTTCACGAAAAATATAGTCATATATCTCTAGTTTAATCTAAACTTAAAATCATCCTATTTGGATATCTACATATCAGGATATGACTAAAATACAGATGTATGTCTAGTGAAAACGTTACAGCTAACATACTCTAGGAATTCTTCTTTCACTTTTCCAGATTTTCAACTCCTATATGTTACATTCAAACCATTTTATGAATGTTACATGCTACTATTATTATTATTATTATTATTATTATTATTGTTATTATTATTATTATTATTATTTATTTTCCTTCTTATCATTGATGGTTCTAGCTGTAATTGATTTAACAGGACATCAGTGCCTGCAACATGAGATGTAATGAATGCAATTTGAGATTTAATGAATGAAATCTGAGATAGATTTTAGTTTCGTTGAATGAAGTTTGATAGAAGTTGAGGTTTATATGGATTTGCTGCAGTAAAACTGAGTCAATCGAAGTATATTGTAGGTGTTTGTAGAAAGTAGCTACTCTTTGTATTTATTGCATTTAACTTCAACTTCATTGATTACTCATAGCTACTCCACTGTCTCTTTTCACCTTTAAAATGGAAAAGCTAACACAATCTTACATTACCTTATCAGTGACTATAATTCTTTATCGATTCCTTGTGGGTTCACTTGGATCTTGCCAATACTGTCTTTCTTTGTTTTCGTTTGTAAGTTTTGCTCTTTCTATGTTCTGATCATGCCTTATTTGATTGAAAGGAGGATTGTTCCTGTTTTTTGATTGAATCTTGTGCTTTTGGGTTCTTATCAAGTTTGTGTGGGTACTGCTTGTTACTTAGCTTTTTTATAATTACTGAGATCGATTAAAGTTGGGTTTACTTTATTAGTTCTCATTAATCAAGCAAAAAGCTTTTTTTGATCATCTCATAGGTTGTATTGAGTGTTAACTTACGTTTTCGTTCATGGCATGTTTAAGTTTCAAGCGTTGTTTCTAAAACTTGTTGCTGTTTTGGTGTTAGTGTTTGGATAGTTACCGTAACATCATACTGAATGTATATAGACTCATTTGCGTTGAATCATTCAATTATGACTATTTTTAACTTGTATAGTCCTAAGAGATTGACAAACTTATGTTTGTTTGTGTGATGAATTTGGCTCCACTTGCAATTATTTAATCATTTAGACAATCACAAATTCTCGCATTTTGTTGTTAAATTAGAAGCATTAACGCTAACCTTTTCGTTTAACAGAGCATCAACTTCAAAGCTTGGTACATTTTAGTAGTGCTCCATATCTCTCCTCCATTCAAAAGGAACTTTGAGGGACTTAAGGAAACCAATTGAATAGATTGTTGATTGCAACAAAGAGGCAAAATGTTCAAAAGGAAATAAAGTATAAACCAAAACAATTATAAGCTCAAGAAAATAAGAAGAGAGCAACAATGGAGGGTATCCAATTCTCTATGCTAAAAATAGTGTTCTAATTTTGTTTCAGTTAATTTTAATCACAGATTTATGTGATCTTTACCTTATTCTATTAAATTTCATCCACACATTTATATAAACTTTATATAAATATGTGAATAAGATTTAATAAGAGCCTTGTTAACTAGAATGTTCCCATAATGAAAGAGTCCAAATCCTCTGTCCAATATTATGGTGTCTTATTGTGTCCAGTAAATTTCAGCCATTTATTTATGTGGGTCCCGTATAGAGCTCGCATGGGTCCCGCAAAATAAATGACTGAGATTCCATAAGACAGAATAAGACAGAGTAATATTGGAAAGAGGATCTGGACTCGAAAAATTATTGATGTTTAATAAAATGCAAATATAATACAATAGATCCTTTAAATTTAAAAGATGGCACAACAAAAATTTGAATTTTTATTAATATGAAAATAAACTAATTTAATTTGAGAAATGTTAAAATCTTTTACATTAAAATATAAATTAATGTAATTTATAATATTAGGCTCCAAAAATAATATTGAAAAATTCGTGAACAATATCAATAATCAAGGTTAGGGTTTAGCGTTTAGTACGATAGAGGGACTGGTTCAGTCTAGTTTTTCTGAAAGCATATAAATTAGGTTACGGTTTAGGGTTCAGTAATGTGAAAGGGACTTGTTCAGTTAGTTGAGTTCTACTGAAGCATATAAAATAAGATTTGTTTAGGCTCCAAATTGTCGATGTCAATTTCATCCTTGAAGAGGTGAAGTTTAGAAGAAGAAATGCCACGGACTACCACCCTGGAGTGTCCTGGTTGCCCGCCGCTTCGAGCTCTAACTTTCGATTCACTTGGTCTAATTAAAGGTTCAGATTTGTTCTTTGTAGACTTGTATTAAAATATTTGATCTTGTGATCGATTGTTTAAAATTTTTCTTATGGATATTTAACTATTTTCGTTATTCATGATAGTGGTTGAGTCTCGAGGCAATCGAGGAATTGCTCAGGTGGTTGACAGATGGGGTAGTCCCGACTTGACCAAGTGTGTGCTTGCCGCTTCTATTGATGACCGGAAGCAAGACCCTGTAAGCGGAGTTTGCCTATTTTGGTGTATTTCTTCTTTGCTGGGTATCTTAGGTTCTGTAATATTATATGATTGAAATGGGCATGAACTACAATTCAATCCTGTTTGCTGGGTAGTTCGTTTTCTATTGATTTCTATTGTTGCTGCGAGTTGCTTCCTTTGCTACAGTTTGATTTTTTCCTAACTTATGCAACTTTATTTCCTGCAGTTGTTAGCAGTGGCACGAAAAAATGGCACGGTAAGCTTATTATATTGAGTTGAGAGTTAAGGAATAAGTATTTGGTTGTTAATGTTTATTATTATGCAACTTATTGGCTCATATTTGATATTGGTTTTCCTAATGCGTTTTCCAGGTTGAAGTGGTCAACCCTCTTAATGGAGAAACTAAATTTTCAATTTCTAATGCTGGTGTTGATACAGAGGTTCAACCTGAAGATGATAATATTGTTGGTTTACATTTATTCAGAAAACATAGGCAGTCCAGGTATTGTTCGCGTTGTTAGTTTTAAAATCAGAAGTTTGGGGTTATACGGTTATTCAGTATTGTTAATGCTATTAACACTTTAATTCTCTGATCTCTCCTTGGATGATTAAATGTAGTTCATGCAATTTGCTTACATGTACTTCAAAAGGAGATGCGAATTTGTGGTCTGTCAAATTAGCCAATTCATCGTCGGATAATGCCAGTATTGGTGACTCTAGAACGTGGAAAATTGGTAGTTCTGGCCATTTCTTGTGCTCTAAAGTGGATGGAAGTGAAACATATGCTGTGTTTGGAGGGTGAACATATTTCTTTTTTTCTTTTTCTTTTTTACTATTTGATATAAACACCAGTGGTTTATGGCCACTGTGCAGCAGAATGAATTGTTTCTTGTATTCTGATTCAGTAAAGGTATTGAAGTAAATTTATGGGACTTGGAGAAGTGTTCTAAGATTTGGACTGCAAAGCCTGTGAGTCTATCCTTTTCTGACTCCTAAAGTATGTATTTGGGAAAAAAAAAATTTTTACAGCAAACCCTTTCATACCTTGGATTTTAAACTTGATGCAGCCTTCCAAAAACAGTCTTGGTATTTTTACCCCAACATGGTTTACATCTGTAACTTTTCTGGCTGATGATGATCATCGTAAATTTGCAGCTGGCACCAACAACCATCAGGTATCTACACTTGTTGGCATTCTTTAAACTACATTTTCCTAATAATTCTGTAATCCCACACATATATGATTGCCAATAGATCAACCAGGCAAAATCTTAATAATCAACCTCGTATTAACTTTAAACTTGTACATGTAGATATGAGTGCTTTATATTGCATTCTATTATATTTGGAAATAATGCAACAATATAGTCCCATAGATGTTGATGGAAGATATTGTGTATTTTATTGGGAATGAAGAAAATATTGAAATGTGGTTTCTTTTCTGGTGGATAGTTCAATCCTTATTCACTATAGCTTTAAAAATTTGTTTATCTTGCAGATGTGATGCCCTAAGAAAAATATATCTTCGTGTCATTACTGGTCTTTTGGTATTCTATGAAAATATATTATAATCTTTGGTTTGTGGCAAGTAGGATGACTGGATGAATCATTTTAATTTGTCATGGGGAAGGATGAAGGGGAATGAATCGAGGAATGTCATCTTATCTCATCACTATGATTCCTTACAATACCTTTATCTTCTCCCTTTTTTCTTTTTTTTTTTCCTTTAATCCTGGCAATGTTAGCCAATTAGATTTCATACACTTCTAGATCTTGATATGTCTGATTTACATAACAGGTTCGCCTCTATGACATTTCTGCTCAGCGTAGACCTGTTATTTCGTTTGATTTCGGAGAAACTCCTATTAAAGCAATCACTGAGGATCGAGATGGTCACACCATCTACATTGGAAATGGTTCTGGGGATATTGCTTCTGTTGACATACGAACAGGTCTTTGAACACAGATTCATGAATATTCTTCTAATAATATATTAATGCTGCTTTCTTGATCCCATTCCCGAGTAATTCTTCCTTTGAAATATTAACTTTGAGTGCACTATTTCTAGGTAAATTGTTGGGATGCTTTTTAGGGAAGTGTTCTGGTAGCATCAGATCCATGGCCAAGCATCCAGAGTTTCCCGTGATAGCATCATGTGGTGGGTATACTGCAAGATTTTTAATTTGGTACAATAGCAACAACCCAGTAAAAATCCCGCTAAATGCGGGATCTAGGGTAGATTTTTAATTTGAAAATTAGAAGGCACGTGAAACTTGAAGCATGCCTGTGCAATTTTTATGCATGCTTGTGGTTGTGATCCATCTTATCTTTGCATAAGGAGATAGAGTTGTATGAAAGTTAGGGAATCGTCTGTTAGCGATTTCATATTCTTTGTGCGCAGGGACGGATGCACATTGGGGCTTTCAAAAAAATTCATATAACAATATTATTATTTTAAATTTTGATCCTATAAAAAAAATATTTTCCTCATTAATTTAATTCAGTAATATAAGAGTACTTTAAGTATTTTGCCCTCACTCTAAAAAATTCAGTAATATAAGAGTACTTTAAATATTTTGCCCTCACTCAAATTTTTTTTTTCTAAATCCGTCCCTGCTTGTCCGGTAAATTTATTTGCATTAAATTTTCTTATTACATTATTTTGGGACTTGAATCCCGTATTTCTTCTCAATTCTTCACTCAGGTTTGGATAGCTATTTGCGCTTGTGGGATGTAAGGACTCGGCAACTTCTGTCAACGGTATGTTCTTGGGCTCAATTTGTCAAAGGTTTTGTTAAATTTACTACAATATTTGTGTTATTTTCCATATTTTCTGGTGCAAATTGCTATTTGTAGAGATTTTATTGTTGAATTAGTAAAATGGTTTAGAGATGAGAGCTGCTGCTTCCATTTCTTAAGATTTTTTTTTTGATGCAGGTCTTTCTGAAGCAGCACCTAACAAATGTTGTTTTGGATTGCAATTTTGATGGGAAAGGTTGGTATTTTCTTTTCTATTGAAATGTTTTGAGCATTTCAGACTTGTGCATGGTTGGCATGTGTCGTGCGTTACTTGCTGTCTACTTCGACTGTTTCTTTGATGGTCCCCATTCATTATGCTAGCAGAAGTCGTAGACGCACAAAATGTAAAGGACGTCCAAATCGAAGACGAGACAGTTGCATTGCCCTTAAAACGAAAGAAGACACCCAAAGAAAAGGAAAGGAGCAAAAAGAAGGCAGCGAAGGACGGTGAACGGAGCAATAAATTATGATCCAAGAAAAAGAGCAGAAGCTTAGAAAGCCGAATTGATGATGACTCCTGATTGGATTTCACTTTTGAAAAGGCTGGGATCTTCCTTCTCCAATAAAGTTCTATAAAAAAAAGACAAGGAGTTGCCATGTTCAAATTAAGGTCATATCTCAATATCAGAGTCTAAGCACCGCATGATGTTTAGAGACTCAGGAGTTATGTCAGTCTTGTTCTGTCAGGTTTCTCGACGAGCCCTGCGTTGCTGCTGTGACAGTTTGTTTTTGTTGGGTATTAAATTTTGATGGTTAGTTCATGTATTTGTTGGTACCATAACTAATAGTGACGCGCATGAGCAACAGAGCTTGATGTTTAAACAGAGATTGGACAAGGAAGAACACGTTACCCATTTAAGCAATATTGTTATTTGCATACTTGATGATGTTTGATGATGTAGTTGTTGGGACTTAAATTGTTTCCCACCTTGGATTTTTACTTTAGATAGCAAATGGACCATCGATCAGTTGATGCCTACGATGCATTAAGAGACGAAGTTTTGTAGTTTATAACTGTTCCACGATGTTGAGGCTAATCACGCAAATTCTCTTATACCCTTCAATGGTAAAAAGATGATTAGTCATGGTCTTTGTAGATTAGATCATCTTCCAGATAAAAGGGAAATATGCGATTTCAATCTCATTCTTGAGAATTGTTCGCAATTTCTTGCACAATAAAGAAGCAAGGATTCATCAAACCACCATTTTAACAAAAAAAAACTTCAGTCAATCGTAATATACTCCAGGGTTAAAAGCGCAGTACACTCGAACAAAAATTGTTCCAAGAGTGTCTCCTGTTGAGATTACCCATAATTTCTTGAGAAATCAAAGCAAATAGTGCACTAAATGTGGTAAAAGAGGCAGCATCAAATTACTGAGATGAAGCTTCCTCCTTTTTCTCTGGTGATAGGTACCTACCAAATGGACGAAATTAATTGGTTAAAAACTGTATAATTCATGTATAATGCTTATTATGGATCAAAACAGAAGGTGACAATTAAGATAAACTTAGTCTCTTATAATTTGCAGTCACCTCCACATATCAGATTAAACATATGGGGTCAAAACATGAACAAGCCAAAAACTGAAAGTGAGTGTGTTTCAACTCTATCAGAAGAAACAGTAAATTCTCAGGTTGGCTAGGCCCTAACTTAAAGTGTCCTCCAAAAGGATGGAATTATTCAGATTCAAAATCTGATATAGGAAAACAGTGATTGAAAACAAGTAAAAGAATGTAATTACTCACCCCTGACCCCTAGCCCAACGGGAGAGTTGATATAGTTGAACAGTCTCATTGGAGGCATGGCATGACAATAGCAGATAGTTGCGAGGTTGTACCATCCATGCAAACCTCATGAACAATAATGAATAAATACACATAGCTGCAGCAAGAGTAATGAAGAAGATTCAGAATGCTTAACCATCCACTAACTGGTGAAAAAAATTGTGCTCTTATCAAACCAGAATACTTAACCTCCTGTCATATTCCCCGATATCATTTCTGGGGGTTTCTTCATGTCTGCCAACCCCTATTCAAAGCATCAAATAAGAAGGCAGGAAGTAGTAAAAAGGTAGAATCTTGAAGTAATTGGTTAGGTAAATGAAATATCAAGGAAATGATCTCAAATCATCATAATGAAACATACAGCAGCAACAAACCCCCAGTTAGCAACAGGACCCCAGAAATGAGTTGTTTTTGGACCAACAGGACTATTCCAAAATGCTTTGAAGGAAGCCATGTCTGACCACTTCTTGAATACCTTCAAATTTTAATATAAACCTGTAAGCTACTCATTATCCAAGAAGCACACACATTCTAAGAAAATAATGAGAAAACAAAGAACAGCCAAGATAAGTATAAACTAAGCTGAAATTCTCGTCTAACTAAGTATCTCAAACTTGTTCTACGTGTTAACAGAAAATTCAAAAGGCCGATAAATTTTAGTTTCTATACACCAATTAGCTATTAATAGGCAATCGATAACTCATTTTAGGAGTTTGAATTCGTAAGTCCTGGTGGAATCTTTCGTCCACTCCTTGCATCCATCTAGTTCTGCAGTCCACTTTTGTTCAATCTTAGTGAAAGCAAATTAAGAAATAGCAAACAACACATCTGAGCATGAAGTTGCAGAAGAAACCACAAATAAATCACCTTTAGATACTCTACAAGAAAATAACAATCAAAATTCCAAATCAATCTGATAAACTTCAAATTTCTGCCACCCATTTTCCGTCAGGCAGGAGCATTCAGGCAATGGACAATACATGAACTTAGATACTTCAAAGATAGGTGAAAAGTTGCAGACAATTAATTCAAACCTCAAACCGATGCCCAAGTAACCTTTTAACAATACAGCCATTGTAGAACAGAAATAAGAGTCAAATGGCAATCGGAAAAGCAGACGAAAGGAGAAAAGAAAACCACGGCTTTATATCCCACAGGACATCTGTAATCAAAAACCCTATTTTTCAAACTGTAAAACAATTCCGTTTACAGCAATTTATGGCTGACCGATTCATATCATAAGTCCCCTAAAAAAGAAACCCAGATTTCTCTGCCCAGATGCGACAACCCATCTACATAACACACATCAACGGTTGTTTGTGCCCATCTCTCTTGTGTAAGAGAGGATGAAGAGACGGAGAAGAATTAGTACATCACATCGGAGGCTTACCTGAAACGGGATCGTCGGAGAGAAGATGAAGTAGCTGTGTGTGTGTGTTTGGTAGTTTGAAGTTTCTGACTTCCAAGGGAGAAGGCGTAAACGAGTCAGGGACCGGTGAATGCAGTAATTTTATTAGATGTGATCGGGCCTAGCAAAAGTCGTAATCTTATAGCCAATCACTGAAATTCTGTGGCCTATGTTTGACTACCTGATTTGTCGCTGGCATGTGCTTTCTGACGCGACCCAAAATGTTGCTCGGAGCTTTTATTTGTGATTTCTTCTTTCATTTTCTGACCCAAATTTGGTAAAATCGAATAAAATAATATGTTATTAAATTTTAATAAAAATAATAATTTTTAATTATTTTATTTTATTTTATAATTAATAAAATAACACGTTATTTTTTGAATATCGTTCTTTGTCGACTAATATGTACCGTATTTGCCAAAAGAGGCACAATAGTGATTAGTTTCGTGTTGTCAGTTTTCAAAATATCGGTAAATACTAGTCCTAATTTATAAACTTGACAAAATATGCTATTGAAATGAACAAAAAAACCTAATTAAGATAGAAAAAGAATTAGAGTATACTTTTCTGTCCACGCTAAATCTTGTTTTTTTTTAACATGGGTTTAATTATATAGATAAACTAACTTCACAGTCGAGAGTATCTAATAAAAAAGCCGACGATCGATCCCAACTAGATCTATTGAGAAATTGAGTAGCTGCTTGAGCTAACATGTATGCTATCCTATTAATATGCCTAAGAATCCAGGTAAAAGTAAAAAATTGAAATCCTGCAACCGTGGCTTGGCACTCGGTCATGAGGACTCCCAACTCACTGATACCTATGCTGAAATCATGGAAACATTGCACCAGTTGAAGGCAATCGGTCTTCACCTCCACCGATTGAACACCTGTGAGTATCATCTAAGAGAGAGCCTCCTTGAAGGCTATAGCTTCGGCCATAAGAGTATATTATTTAACAAAATTTCATGTCTGTTATAAAAGATAGAAATAATATGGTGTGCCACTAATTGTAGATGATCACATGTATATTGGATGGTTTGGTTTTAC
>JANZLH020000193.1:7605-22816 GCA_026770325.2 Erythroxylum fimbriatum | reverse complement strand
AACCTGAACCATGAACCTAATTTTTCAGGTTCGGTTCGAACCGAACCTAAACTCAGGTTCGGTTAACCTTATTTACATGTTCGGTTCATGCGGTTCAGGTCCGGTTCACAAGTTCGTGGGTTTTCTTGAACACCCCTAATTCGTATGTTGTCTTGTCTGCTGTGGCGCTGCTCTTGGTTGGGATAGACCATTTGCATGAGTGTTGTCTTGCGCACTTGTGTGACAGTGCGAATAGTGTATTATGGTGTTGTGGTTGTGTGTTGTCACGTGGTCACGGGATGGGTTCATTGAGTTGTTTAATTATAATTAATGGCAGTGTCTTTTGTTTTGTTAAATAAAGCTTTTATTTTTTTTTTGTTTTCGGCTTGAATAGCTGTCAATGACATGAATCGGATAAATTGATTGAGGTTTTAAAATTGTATTGCCTTAGTAAAAGATTTGCAACTAATTTTTTATCATTTTAATGTTTGGTTATAACGAAGACAATCTTAGGCAAATGTTAATAAGTGGCAAATAGGTCACATCTCAGTATATCAGATCTAATATTAAAGTGGAGGTTTCTAAATTTATATTTAAAGATTATAAATTTTGGTCTCAACGTCAATTTGTAGTTCGAGTTTACGAGCCTTTAGTAAAAATACTTTGTTTAGTTAATAATAGAGATAAGCAATAACAGGTTATTTTTATGGTATCATAGAGAGGATGAATGAAGCAATTAAGGTCAATCTAAAAATTAGGCCGTCTTTGTACATATACAATATCTTATCATGCAGTCATTAATTACAGATGAAAAATGTAATTTTACTCTCTACTGTTACAACAATGACATTTTTTTAATTTTAGTGTCTATTTTAAACTAACTTACAAAAAAGTTAAAGTTAATAGGAGGATACTATTACTTATTATAAAAATTGTTACTCATGAGATGATACAAGATATCATAAGCTTACAAATGAAAGTTTATAAGGATGCTTATAGTGATTCTGGGATGCCCATTGTTATTCTTCAAAGAGACAAATTTAATTCAAGTATATATATATATATATTTTACTTTTGTCACTTGTAAATAATTATTCACCACTTTGTTTTATTTATGAGGTTATTTTTGTTGTCTTACAGTTATCTGGTGGGATAATTTCGAAAATGGTATTCCAAAATTGTTAAAGATTTTTAATTAAAATTCTGAGTCCATATGTGAGTGTAACAAAATTTGAAAAGAATTGAAGCACATTTAAATTCGTTCATTAAAAAAAAGAGAGAGAATAGATTAGAATACAAAAGATTGAACAATATGATTTTTTGAGCAACTTGATTTTTGTTGGATACAATTTGAAACTTCAAAAAGGTATGTCATTATTATTATCAAGTTGAAATAATTTCTTGTAATTTTTAATAATTTTATTTTATTTATTTACTAGGATTTTTAATTGAAAAAGTAGTTCTATAGATCTAATATGCATTGACCATATGAATCTTTTAGCGTATTTGGTTTATAAGAAACTGAGTTTGATAGATGAGAGTGACTTGGAAGATAATTTTGGATGGAAAAGAATTGACATGTCATTTAATGTAATGAATTTAAATGGTAGTAATGATGAGTCTCCTCTCCATAATGAATGTTTTATATCAAATAAGAATCGAGATCAAAGCGATTTAAGCATATATTTGATTGAATGAAAATCCAGATTTTTTGTTTCTTCTTTTCTTCTAATCTCTCTTATATTTGATAGATACGTTAAATTTTGTATATGCAATATAAGCTTAAAACTTTTAATTGTAAATATTTTTATTTCATGTTTCGCTTATACTTGATTATGTTTCTCAGTATGAACTCTTGTTGTAATACTTATAGAGTCATGAAACTTTAATTTTTTTTTGCTTATTTTTTTATGTATTTATTCTTTGTTATATGATGAAGTTGTAATATTTTAAATACTTTACATTATCTTTAGTTTTATATATGTATGATGATTAAACAATTGTTTTTATATTAGTTGTGGTTATTATTTATTTGTGAAATATCTGAAAAGTAATATTAATAGAAATTTCAAATTTATATTATTATAAATTTTAGAAACATAGATGATGTACAAAATAATATATTGAAGAACTATTTTATAAATTCTAAAAATTACATAAAAATAATTCTTATTATTGACCGGTACTATATTAGAACCAAATCTAATATCGGTACTGGTGCGATATTCATAATATGGAATATAAGACAAAATACTAGAAAGTGCTAATTAGGATATTGTTGATAAAAATAAAAATAAAAATTATATAATTAAATAAAAATTTCAACATAATATAAACTTAAAAGTGCTATGTTGGTGTTAGAAAAGATGTAATCACAGGAAGGGAATAGCATACGACTTTTGCATTGGGGACTTGGCCTGAGTTGAGTGATTGCTTTTACAACCCAAAGTCCATTTGAGTGCCAAATGGAGAGAGCAACTAGAGAAAATGTATGTGTTTGTGGTCCAGCATTCTTTGAAACTGTATCTGTTTAGTTTTTACTATTCTTGGCCAAGCTTGAATGGAGTCAAAATTTTGTTCGCTATAGTTGGAAATGTTCTGCTTAATTTAAGGCAGTAGCTAAAAGAACGGTGTTCTGGTTTGACACTGGTTTTCTTGTTCTGCGTTTCTATTGTACAGACAAATGGGATTATTGTCTTAACCTGGATGAACTTGGATGTTGAACACCAAGAGCAAGTTCGAAGAATTGTTTAAAAACAACTAGCAAAGTTTGATTTTGGAGAGATCATGGCGTTTTTATCATCATCACCATCATCATCGATATGTAGAGTTTCAACAAATCTACTTCTGGTCTATATCATAGCTGTGTCAAGATTATTTCCTGTACAGGCTCATGGTTTGTGTTGTCACCCTTTTACCTGTTAGTTTGTCGTTACTTCTGTGGAACTTATAACCTCTGGATGCATTTGTTTTGATGAACAACTCAATCTTGTTGTAGTGAAAACCTTGTCAAGAGTGATAGAATTACCTTCAGAAGTGTCGGACTTTAAAGAAGATCATAACGTTAGGAGATCAGATTTTCCCAGTGGCTTCTTGCTTGGAGCTGCAACGTCAGCTTTGCAGGTATTGATTGAAATATATGAAAAGGGAAGAGCGAAGATTTATCTTTTTAAATCATTTCGTTCTATGCATGCACACACTTGCGATTTGTACATAGACTGAAGGATCGACGAAGACTGGAAGGAGAAGTCCAAGCGTCTGGGAACACTTCATCAAAAAATACCCAGGTTTGATATGGCTCTTTTCTCTAAGAATAAACTGTTCAGGTTTATTAATGATTTTCTCACTGTGAATCTGTGATTATTTCTGCAAACCATTCAGATAGAGTTGTGGATAGAAGTGACTTTAAAGGAGGAATTGATTCCTATAGGCGATACAAGGTGAGTATGTCTATTCACAAGGGAATTAAACTATCATACATGTCTTCTACGTGACTGTTTGTGGATGGTATAGGAAGATATAGAGGCCTTGAAGGACATTGGAGCAGATGCTTATAGATTTTCCATCTCCTGGACAAGAATTTTTCCCAGTATGTTCCCAAAGTTACTACCTTAATCCTCATCTAATGTCTGAATCTTACACCAGAAAGCCAGGAGTATAGTTTACTGAAGTTCAGTGCCTAGCAGTAAAATAGGTTCTCTTATATTGTTAATTGCTCAACTTTCGATTGGAAGTTTTAACTTGTAGATGGTTCGTTCAGTGGTGGAATAAATCTAGAAGGGATCGATCATTACAACAGAATCATCGATATGCTAGTCGAATATGGTAAAATTCTGCACTTTAAATTCTTCCCATGGACTCCCTCCATTACTATGTATTATTTACGAGTATTATACGTTTTGACGTTTCATATAGGCATCAAACCTTTTGTAACACTATTGCACTTTGACTTGCCGCAATCCTTGGAAGAGAAATATGGTGGCTTCTTAAGTAACACAATTGTGTAAGTATAACAAGCTACTACATTTTCCTGCCATCCTGAAAGTTTTTGCAGTAGGTATAAGTGACTTTCTTCTGTTCCTTTCTCTTTCAGAAATGATTTTAGGGACTACTGTGAACTTTGTTTCAGAACATTTGGAGATAGGGTAAAAAACTGGATCACAATAAATGAGCCATTAACGATTGTAGAGCCTGGATATGATTTAGGACTGACTGCACCTGGAAGGTGTTCGAAATGTTCGGCTGGTAATTCATCAACTGAACCTTACATTGTGAACCATAACATTCTTCTCTCCCATGCCACAGTTGCCAAGCTTTACAAAGAGAAGTACCAGGTTAACACTGTATATCCTAGTATGCCATTCTTTTGTGTTGCCATTGTTCTTTCCGAGGATGTTCATGGTACCTGTCATTTTGCAGGCAGATCAAGGGGGAGAAATTGGACTAACTGTTGTGGGAGAATATTATGAGCCTTATTCTGAAGCACCTGAAGACAAAGCTGCCCAACAAAGAATCCTGGATTTCAAGTTGGGATGGTTAGTCTGTTCAGTGAATGTACACTAATCCTTCAAGTTGTTTCACTGCCTAGTGGAAGATCTGCCTTTTACCAGATAACCATAACTTCACCTATAATTAACAAAGGAAATCAATGAAAAAAACGCTTAGGGTCCACAAAAGGAACAAGGTCTACTTATTTCTGCTTTCTTTTGCTTGTTAGGTACATGGAACCCCTAGTATATGGTGATTATCCTAGGATCATGAGAAAATTGGTGAAGGAAAGGCTTCCTACGTTTTCTTGGAAAGAGAAGAAACTAGTGAAGGGATCTTTTGACTTCATCGGCATCAATTACTACACATCAAGTTATGCCAAAAGCATCCCCGTGGATCCAAAAGCTCCACCAATGAGCTTTACTTGTGATATGTATGTAAACAGTACAGGTAAAACGGCTTTCATATTCACAGTTTGTTATTTTCAAGCAAACAGACAAAACACATGAACTTGTTGAAAGCTTGTTCCTGAAGAATTGTTCTTTGACAGAGACCAGAAATGGAAACTTCATTGGTCCAAAGGTGAGATTCGAGATTTGCAGCTTAATGGAACAAGCATGTGTTGGTTGTACACCTGAAAATCTATTTGTCTCTAGGCTGAAGGCGGCAGCAACATATATGTTTATCCACAAGGTCTTCAAAAGGTTTTGGAGTATGTGAAACAAAGATATCAGAACCCCAAAATCTACGTTACCGAGAACGGTTAGAACTAATTTACTTATCTTTTATTTCATGTCAGAAATCCAAGGGCCTTTGAACTTGTAGCAGATTGGTAGATGATTATCAGTAATCTCATAGTTACATTTCCTTGTAGGTGTTACTGAAAATCGTAATGACAGCAGAGGATTGGTTGAAGCACTAGACGATCAACATCGAATCAACTACATTCGTCAACACTTGTATCGGATCCAGCAAGCAATCAAGTAAATCTGTGAACACAGCAAACAATTCAACTGCTGAATTTTCCCAATTATTGAGCTCTTTGGTAAATGGTTATCTGTGGCTTTTGTACAGAAATGGTGTAAATGTCCAAGGATACTTCTACTGGAGTCTTTTTGATTCCTTTGAATGGTTAGGGGGCTACACAGTGAGATTTGGGCTCTATTACATTGATTACATGGACAATCTTAAGCGCATCCCAAAACTGTCCGCACTGTGGTTACATGATTTCATGCGAGGTGATAAACACCAAGCTTACTAACTGATCTGTTTTTCTTGTTTCAAGTTCTTTTGAATAGGCTTTTCCATAATTACATGTAAATGGACATGTACAACAACTCTTTTTTCTTTTTACCATGTTCTTGTCTTGCAAGAATCAGTTTCATGCTATGGTACCCATTAGTGTCGAAGGAAGATTACTAATGGATCACTCTATCCTAAGGTGATTGATCATTGTACAAATTATGAATCACTGAAAACTAAAAGATGGGATAGTCTTTGAAGACAGAATTAATTATAAAACTCTGTCCATGATCAAAAAAGAGAACGCATTTTAACTGAAGCTCTAAAGGTTATTATTTCAATATGAATTTAGTTAAAACCTTAATAGCAAAAAGTACTAAAGTTTGTGGTCAAAACAACAGGGGAGTAACTAAAGATATCAGAATGTATGATACATATCAGATCAAAAAAAATTCCATGAAGATTGAAAGAAAAGCCTGTTTACCAATTATGAAGACTATTCTATCAGGAGAGAACTTTCTCAACCTCAACAGTAACCTCTTTTGGAGGTTTCTCTGCATGAATATCTGCAACAACACCTTTCTTCTTGTAATAATCAATTACCTGCATTTTAGTGACCCAATAAACATCAGATTCAGAATGACTAGGTAAACTGAAGGTCTCCAACACTAAATTATGGGAAGAAAGTCAAGAATATAGTCTGAGTCTAGATAATGCCCACAAAACTAAACAAAAAGCAAAGGGTAGGCAGGATCACCGGCTCAGTTTGTTTGTGGAATGCCTCCAGCCTCGACTTAAGAACTGCTGCAGTATCATCTTTACGTTGAATCAAAGGTTCTCCGGTTACCTTCAACAAAAGAGAAATGAATATTATTACTGATTTACCAAAAAAAAAAAAAAGAGAAATGAATATAAATTGGTGTGGTTCCTCAAAAATGTAATGCATTCAGAATCTGATTGCTAGCCTGAAATGAAAATAGGTTACATTCCTAATTAGCATTCATGAAAATAGAAAATCATGTTGCCTTACATCATCAACACCAGTGACCTTGGGAGGTGCATATTTGGAGTGATAGGTTCTACCACTAGAAGGGTGGATCCAGCGACCAGTAATTCGTTCTTCCAAAATAGCATCATCAATTGCAAAATTGAGCACCTTATCGATTTTAACTCCTTGTCTGTCGAGCATCTCGTCAAGCTGCATGAAGGAGGTGGAAGTAACAAGGTTACATACACCTAGAGAAAACCCAGCATTCTAAAACTACACGAGATATAGACTCATAAATGTATACTACTACATGGTCACACCTTTTGTGCCTGAACCACAGTCCTAGGAAATCCATCAAGAATGAAACCTTTCTGGCATGAGGGCTTCTTGATTGCATCATTTATAATGCCAACAACCAAGTCATCGGAAACAAGTTGTCCCTGAGGAAACCGCGTGAGACAATCATCAGGAAATTAAAATAAAGGCTAGGTTACAAAGATGGTACATAAATTTGGTTCAAAAGCCAGAATGGTTTAGCATTTTAACATTGTCCATAGCCTCCTTGGCCTTGATTCCCAGAGGTGTTTTAGCAGCAACGGCAGCTCTCAGCATATCACCAGTAGCCAAGTGGCACAAGCAATACTCATCCTTGATTATTGGCGACTGAGTACCTTTCCCAGATCCAGGTGGGCCTGCCGATCACACAAGTAGAATAATTACAACAATGAAAACGTTCCATAATAACTGTTCTAAATGAAAAGTTGATCACAGAATGGTACATTCAATGATGAATATCATCGGCTGTTTTTTGCATGGAATTACTTTTGGCCAATAATAAGAAAAAAAGATGTCACAATTTTGGCCAGTCATCATCAATTCAATCACAAAGCTATCAGTAATAATGCTCGTACATGTTTCAAATATTCAATGTGGAATTTTTTTAATGTTTTGGTTATTATATGAGCTTCAACAACAACAACAAGAAGGTCCCAATAAGAATTTTGTTGAAATGCGAGGTCTGAAGAAGTCGAGAAATAAGCAACCTTATTCTTAGCTAGTAAGAGGCTTTTTTCGATAAAACCACAAGAAAAAGAGATTTTTTAAAACAGTTGAAAGAAAAAAATAATCAAATACATAAATTAATAACAGCATAAATAAAAAATAAAAATAAAAGAAAGTAAATAAACAAGCAAAAAAGAAAGAAAACAAATAAGCAAATAAGAAAAACAAACAATTGAAAAAAAATACAAAATAAATAAATAAAATAGCTAAAGAGTAAGTGTTGCAAACAAAAGTATTTAGGCTAAATAAAAAATACAAGAATTGAAGGAAAAGATTCAAAAAGCATATGAAAAGAGAGGAACCTTTCTATGTAGGATCCTCTACTTGCATCCTAGTTCACCAAAGTTTTCTATTGAGGGCTAAGTCATCGATAAGCTCTAGTAGGACCATATCATTCATTATCAACTCCCTCCAATTCTTCTTGGATCTTTATTTTTTCTCTCTTACAGTCCCTAAATACAATCTTCTCGTATCTTCTCACTAGGGCATCAAAATATCTCCTCTTAACATATCCGAACAACTTAAGTCTTGTCTCTCTTAATTTACTACCAATGTTAAACACCCTCAACTTGTCTCTAACCACTACATTCTTGATCTTATCTCTGCTTGTAAAATTACACATCCAATAGAGCATCTAATCTCTGCCACCATTAGCTTATAATTATGCGCATGTTTGATGGCCCAACACTCAACCCAATAGAGCATGGTGAACCTAGTTGCTAAACCATAGAATTTACCTTTTACCTTGAGTGTTATGTTTTTGTTATTATGAGTTGGTGAGGTGAATTACTTTTGACTTTAATCTTATAAAGCTTTAACAGAATTTGAAATTCTTGAAGAAATTATTTGATGTTTAAGAAATAATTTTTCGATGTTTAGTTTTTGATAAGGTTAAGATGAGTTTACTGTTATATAGGAAGAATTTTTAGTTCATTATGTCCCCAAAATTGAAGACTATTTGATATTTTAAACATAACTTTTGATAAGGATGTTAAGTTGAGGTAATTCAAGAAATTATATATAAAAAAAAGGAGAAATGTCTATATTTCAAGAAAATAACAAAAACTAATATTGAACCTGAATAGGATAATTCGGTCAAAGGAACTTGTGAGCTCATTTTATTATCACCATTATACACCATTCCATATTTTGATCATAACTTTTAATAGGAATACCACATTGAAGTTATTCAAAAGATCAAAATTTTCAGAGAATTTTTTACAACTTTTAAGAAGAGACCTAAAGCTAATATCGATTAGTTAGACCTCTATCATTGTCTAGCGAATGGTAATGTGATTTTTCATAAAATGGCATCCTATTAGTAGAACACCAAGAATTTCAATTTTTAAAAACACACAATATTGACTTTTATCTATAAATTTTAAGTTTTTTGTCTAGGAAGACAGAGAAAAGCAATAAAGAGTGACAAAAATGCAAAGGAAACAATAAATAGGAGGAATTACAGCACTTCTTGTAGATTTTTTCAGCTCTAGCAAGTTTTCAAAAGTGCCTAGACAAATATTTTATTCAGAAAGAGAGTTTTACTATGTTGTTTGTACAAAACTTGGAAATATATGTCAACTAGAGCTTCTAAGTTGATTATTTTATCATCCATGTGTTTCAAATACTCTATTGTGTGATGAATAACTATTCGCATCCGTTAATTGACTAAAATTAGGCTACAATCACAGATATCCTACATAAGAGTTATGATGGATTTTGACTTCTGTTAAATTGATGAGTTCATAAGACTTAAAATGTTTATTGAGTGTGAATTTATGAGACAATTGACATATTAATATGCACATAGAGTGTATTTTCAGGTGTAAGAGATATCATTGACGATTTAAGTGTTATGTGCAGTTGTATCTCATGGTGTCGATGTTTGTGTGTGCAAGGTGTAATATGTAATTTGTTTTATGCATGTCAAGATGTGAAGTGAGGTCTTTTAAGGAACATGTGTGTGCTTGTATTGATGTGTAAAGAGTAACACTTGGTTGAGAAAATTATTAGTCGGCATCAGATTAGGGCAAGTACCAATCTTTTGCCCAAGGTGAATGATCAGTGTCTAGATTCAGATGTTTACGGGTCAATTGATCGAAAAGAATTAACAGACGCCTACTCTAGGCAAGTATATGCATTGTATATGTTAGTTCTGAATTATTATGTACTATGTTTAATATGAGTATTTTTTATATATTGTTTTTTAGTACTTGTATCATTACTATTCGTAACAAGTAATATATATTAATTGGATGACATATAGGCACACTTGTAACTATTTTTGATATATATATAAAAAAGGAGTATAATTTTATATTTACTTAATATCACTTTTACTTGCTCAGTATATACAATTTGATATTGCCTAATTGTTCAAGAATTAGAGTGTACGAAAGGAATGTGGGAACTTAGGTGAGTTTTGAACACAAATTTCATAGAGTTGCATCCAAAAAGAGTCACTAGATAGAGAGAGGACCATATCCATCAAGTTATCTCGATTAAATTTTGGTAGTTAACCTATCAAATTTTATGATTTTAGAAGATTGTCATCAAGTAAGAAGCAACATGTAGGCAGAACATAAATTGACTGCTAGCTTTTCATTAATCACAATTGCATAGACAAGCAAATGGGGGAGTAAAATCCTGCTTCTTAGTCTTTGGATTTCATACGCTTCTCATCCCAAATGCTCAAATTGGCTTCAAGGACTTCCCACCAAAAATATAAGCTATTCAATTCTAGACCGTGTCAACCCGTAAACACCCATCAAACAATAAAAAATCCCACAAGTTAAAGAAAGAAAATGGAGCTTGTATTCAAATCACCAACAGTGTAAAACCCCACAAAACAAAAACGCACACCCAAGTAATGCACAAAGCAAAACGAAGAAACCCTGTCCTATGTTCCCCTTTTTCCCTAAAAATCAGCAAAAACAAAAGAACCGACTAACAAAACAATGCCACAAGAATTCCAAACAAGACCAAAATGAGTTTCCGGATCTGAATCTATCGAGTTGGCTCTCGTAAAGCCAAAAAGCTCAAAACTTTACACTTGAAAACTGTGCATTCAAGCGACTACAAAGAGTAAGAGAAAGCACAGAGTAATTACCGATGACCACAAGGCGTTTGTCGGGCTTGGTGGAGCACTTCATGCGACGAAGTAGCTCAGTCATGAGATCCACCGACGGCACATCCTCCAGGTTGACCGCTGAATTGGTAGCCATCGCCTAGACTCCTTTTCCAGTGAAAGCAAAGAGAGAGAGGGGTGAAGTTTGGAGTAAAGATAGATTCTTTGCTTTGTTCGGACCTTCCAACGTTGAGTTACGACTTCAAACCAAAGCAAAGCCCTCACCAAAAACCAGATTATAAAATGACCGTCTTACCCTTTTACATCAAAGCAAGATCCTCGCACTTTCACTTACCGGACTTTTGCATTAGCTAATTGTGATTCTACTTTCAAAAAAAAAAAAAAAATTGTGATTCACTGAGCCAAACTGAGGAATTAGAAATTGTGGGTTGGATTGAAGATTATGAATTGTTTATAACATTTGTTGACTATTATAGTGAAATGTTTCAAGGAATCATTACTAATTTGGGGGTATTATAGTTCTGAGCTTTTCAAGACGCCACCTTTGATGGCTGCAACTGCAGATCCAACAACTATAACAAACCAACCAAACCAAACCATTTTAACTACGACCAACATCCATTTTCATGCTAATGAAATTTTGGTTGACGCCAATTGTTACAGCTGCCAATGGCTGGTCGCATGGATACTTGCTTGCGAAAATAATTTATAGCTCACCATCACAATGAAAATTCCAGATCATTACAAAATGAAATGAAAGAAACTAAAGCTAGGATAAGAAGTTCAAAACTTTGGATGTTCTAGCACAAGCAATCTATTACTGTTCTGATAGATAAAAAGATGAGACTGCTTCTGCAATATTGTATTCAGGAAACACTGACATTTAACTCCAGATTCATACGTTTGCATATAACATGAAGGCATCAACTCAGTCATCATCTTGGGTTTTTGACTTCTTCTTTTTCTTTTTTCCTTCCCCTACAGCTGGTACATCTTGGCTATCCTTATCTTTACTCTTTTTCTTTTTCTTCTTGCTACCTCCTTCCTGTTCAAAGTCGATCCCATTTACACCATTTGAGTTCTCAATAGTCTGTTCCTGCTCCAATTTTCTCTTCTCTTTCTTCTTCTTTTTCTTCTCCGACTTGGAATCCTCTGAAACAACCCCGTTTTTGGCAGCAGTTGCTTTGTCCTCATGCATAGGCTCAGCATCCTCAGCAGCCTCTGATTTCGACTTCTTTTTCTTACTTTTCTTTTCTGAAGGTACAGTTGGTACCCCTTCTGCATCCATATCATCACCTGCATTCATCATCAGGAAAACATTAAATAAAACAATCAAATATCAAATAAAACATACGCTACAAGGGTGCACCAGGAAAACAACACATATCATTTCATTTAACTTCACACCTTTGTGTTGAGCACTTTCAATTGCAGCTTTCATCATATCAATGTTCTTTCGAGGTGCAACTCCCTTGTCATAGAAATCAAGTCGCTCCTCAACTTGCTCCCTCAGTTTCTCCCCAAAAACAGTAGTCCCGCTCTCTGAAATATACTTAAAAGCACAAAATTACATTCAACAAAAACACAGTGAGCTTAGTAAGAATAATAACTAACTCACTACATATTTTACCAGCAAAACAGTCAATACGAGATGCAATGGAGCATTTATTTGCCAAATAACGAGCCATGCGTCCCTTGTTTCGAGCAGATGCTCGACCGATAAAAGATGAATGGAAAATCAAACCATATTTTGGTGTGTTTCCACGAGTTTTCAATGCCCTGAAGACAATACCAGGCACATCATTTTTGGAACTTAAACTGAAAAATCCTTCAGAGAAAATCAGCATGTGGTAAAACTAATGTCCTCTTAACTGGATGAGTCGAGTTGTTTCATGAACAACCAATTCACTCAAGTAAGAAACTATATTTCAAACGCAAAAAATAAATAGAGATATAAACCAATAATCAAAAATCCAGAATACAAATTATGAGAAAATGGATGTCAAGCAAGCACCTGAAGAGGGCCTTTTCAGCACCAAGGATTTGAAGAGTAGAAGAAGGGCACTTGGCCAGATTTGTGAGACTGCCAGCATGAGATATTAAACGAGCCCCAACAATTTCACCAATTAAGGAGGCCAAATTAGGTGCAATGTCATTCATTTTAGCAATCAAATATTCGTGCACCTTCTTCCTAAATTCTGCAAGGTCCATCACCCTCTTAGCAAACTGTTGTACATTAATTAAATCAACTGGGGATAGATCCTGCCCTGCAAGATATGGAAAGACAAGGTGAATATAGATATAATACTGCAGTTAGCATTAAGAACACCGTTGAAGAATTCTACCCATCGAAGCTTTAGCAGCTTCCACAACCTCCTTTGCCTTATCTTCATCTCCTAGTATTTCTGTTAACTCGGGGATTTTTTCTTCAGTTAATTTTGACTTGTCCTCAATAAATTTTGCAACTTTTGCATAAAGGTAGTTGTCATTAACAATCTTCACAAGCTCAGGGAAATGCCAAGAGTACCATTCTCTACAGAAAGAAACAATATAGATTCAAAATTTACATGTATTAACATCACAATAATATCATAGCAAGATTATAAAGAGTATACCTGACTCTCATTGAGAATGAGTTAACATCCTTATCCAGAGTATCAAGAAGGAAAATTGCTTGAATAACCATGTTGTCAACTCGGTTTACGTTGAACTTGACCTTTGCCCTGCTGTAGCTGTGCCCCAGACCAAGTTGTGCTTTCTCCAGGTCACCAGGCTATAGTGTCAGACCACGGGGTAAAACAGAGAAGGAAACAAATGGTTAGGAAATCTGTCAAATAGGAAATAAATCCCTCCAACAAGAGGAGAGCGCACAATGAAGGAGATTGTACTACACCGGAATAAAAATCAAGAATTACAAACCTTTAGGTCCTTTATGAAGTGCGGAAAATGCAGCCGTACACCACGAAGAAGCTCAAGAACAAATTCATTACTTTGGCAAGGGATTTTAGTCTCTTCAAAGATGTGAGACCCGAGTTTAGGCTCAGCCACTCCTAGACTGAACTTTGGCTTCTTACCGTCCTTGACTTTTGGAAGATTAAGCTCCAAAAAGTTTCTCAACTCATCAGTCATAATGCCTGCAGATAAAACAAATAGAAGCTCAAGTACTACACTAATTAACTTGTTGTTAACAGGTTTCCTACCTTAGCCATACCATCTGCACGAACAAAAACATGTTTGCTTAAAAAAACTTAAAAAGTCCATTGCAAACAGCAGATACTTCCACAGAAAAGCTCTCTGTTTCTCCATCAGATCATTTCGTCATTGAAATATCAAAAAGGTACATTTCTTAAGCAAACTCTGCCAACTTCCCATAATTGCTTATCAAACTAAATAAACTCAGCAAAATGCATCGAAACCAAGCATATCCCAGAATCTGAGAAAATAGAAAGGAGATCTACATCTTACAGATGCGAAAACAACATAAGAAAGTTGCTTTGCTATTCACCTTCAGAAATAGAGTTACACTGAGAAAGAGCATCAACAGCAGACTCAAAAGGTTGAAAAGCTGCAAGTTGCACGACCTTGCCGAACCGATTCAACTCCGAAATGGAGCTCCGAACAGCCTCAGTATTTTGCCCAATTTCATCGAGACCGTGAGCCAACAACAAGCTGTAGCCAGATGCTGCCTCGTATAACAAGTACAGCGCCATTGTTGAAGAGGGTTGAAATCCAGACAGTTTGAAACTTTGTTGCAATGAGAGTCAACTTCTAAATGAATCTATTCTCACTTCTCCATAATCGACCGAAACAGCATAACAACGAGTCGAGCCGTGGAAGGGCTTTGGGATTAGGGTTTATAGTTGATGCTTTTAAGAAACTAGGGTTCAGCGACGCTTGGTGACCAATAAGTCCGGGTCAAGTACGGACCCGATCCGTTCCGGAATGCTTTGTCCCACACACCATCCTAATTATGAGTATCGGGAATTAAATTAATATGCAACTATTATTTCTTGAATTTAATATATTTTTAGTTGAAGAGTTTTCGGATATAAAATATATTTTGTTCTATTTATAAGGAAGCATTTTATACATGTAGTTTGTTTTAAAAATTTTCAATTTGGATATATTTTATCTTCAAAATAATTAAAATATAACCGAGTAATACTTATAGACCTAATCTTAATCAACTAACCGCTTCAATGTTAAAGTGAGTTATGATCCCTCTCACCCAATGTTACGAATAATCTACCAGGTTTGATATCGGATTGAATTTTAGTATGATATTATACCGGTACCAATTAATACCGAATATCGTTTCGGGTAATTTCTTAAATTTATGAAATAGTCCCTAAATTTTTTGAAAA
>JANZLH020000192.1:102241-128990 GCA_026770325.2 Erythroxylum fimbriatum | reverse complement strand
ACTGACTGAGCACTTGGGCACAACACTGAATAACTGGAAAAGAGTCTCATATGCATATGTACATGACTGATTGAATTGCTAACATGCTGAATTGTGTGATGCTTACTGAACTACGTGATGCCATGATTTACTGTAAATTGCAATGTGATACTGTAATTCTCCTATGCTATTGTAAATATTTACGTAATATTGCTACTGTTATAAATTACTGTAAATTGTTACGTAATACTGATAATAGAATATTACTGTGCCATGTTGTACGCAATCTGCGTAATGCATGATTTGAGTGAACCATCGATGATGGTTTCTCACTGAGTTCGCAAACTCACCCAAAATTGCATCTCATTTTTCAGGATCAGTAGAGTAGACCCCTAGCTCCGGAGTTTGTCTTTTTCTACCGTGCGAGCGTGCTGGCAGGAGAAGCGATGGCGCACAGGTCGGTCAGCTGGGTTGGATTCTTGGATGACTTAGGATAGATGTTTGTATCAGTTTCCTTTTTGGTTTTGGTTAGGGGACTGATAGACTTGTCTATTCTACTTTTGGATAACTGTATCAGATTGTTCGTATGATATTAAAATTTACTGGTTTCTTATGTTGTGATTTTACTTTATCGCGATGCCATGAGGATTTTTAGTAGAGATGTTCTGGTGGTGCACCATTATCGTGGGATATTCGTTGGAGCGACCTTCGGGTTCCCGTCGTGTACCCTACGATGAGGGGGCACTACAATTGAAAGGTCTGTTGGTTTAAGACTTGAGTTTATTGCTATATTTAGATTACATCTCTTACTTATTTGTGCTAAAAAGTTAAAGTTAAAGCATTCAATAAGTATATATATATAAGGTTATGCTTTTGATATTAAATCTTTATATAAGGATTTATGTTTTATCTCACTCTCATATCTATTTGCAAGAATAATGGATACTGTAAATATAATAAATATGTAATACATTATGCATAATTACATCAATTCGATAGTATATTGAATTTGCATATATTCAGTTGTACAATTACATATTAGATATTATAGCTTCCTTTTGAGGAATGGTTAGTACTTCAAACCTTAGAATTAGGTTTGAGTGCTTCTATGGTGAATGCTTCAAATTTAAACCAAAAATGGTATATGAATATAGGCAAAGATTGTTTCGTTAGCAAGGTAGATAAGATTATATTGGTTAATTTTAAGCTTAACATTAAGAGGTTAGGGTATGGAGAAGCCTTGGATTTTACTTATAAATTCCCACATAAGTCCTTTGAAGACAATAATGTGAGGAGCTTGATAAGTGCAATTAAAGCAAGAAAAATGGAGAAAGTATAGGTGTTTATAGATAAGGAGAAGTATCCAAGTTATGTAAACCTGCCGACTTTAAGGTTGATATTCCAATTAAGGTAATTGAGAATGATGATGTGGAGGTAGCTTTAGTTAAAACTACATATCCACCTATTAAGTCAGTTATATATCCACTAATTTTAGTACCCACAAATATAACATAAATGCCCTTATAGATCCACTAATAAATGCACCCTGAAATCCGCCAATTCTAGCAGGCTCTGAAGTTGAACATGAAGCATCAAATGATTTAAATGGCCTATCATACAATGAAAGCCAATCAATAGATATCAATGATTTAGGAAATTCAAGTGAAGATATTCCTTATGATATTTATAAATGTGATATAAAAGAAGAGTTACCTGTCATGAGTGAGTAGTGTATTCATGTTGAAAATATTGACTTAGGTGATAATGAGATTGATGATGATGATGATGATGATAGTGGTAGTTCAAAAGGAAGTTATAATGACAAAGGAATAAGAATATTAAATATCTTACTTATTCTCTTCTAGTTTAGATGATGGAAAAGTTGTTTTAAAGCATAAAATGCATATGTATTCTATTCACATATTTAGGAAGGCTTTGAAGAACATAAGTAGTTAGATTAGATATGACTATGTTTATGTAAATAATGAAAGGCCAAGAGTTATTATAAAGTGTAAGATAGGAATGCATTTAGATTAAGATATTCAAGGACTCTTAATCTTATAGGAGATCGTTTGAAGGTATAGAAGTCAATTACTAGTGGATTGCTCATAAGCATTTAGCATACTTCAGAGACTGTTCTAGCTAGCATATCTCAGGTTTAAAGGAGGTTATTTTAAGAGATTACCATTAATAGATTACAAACATCAAAGTGTATAGAGATAAAAAGGTATGTCTTTTATTTGTTGATGGAGATGAAAGGGAACAATATAAGAAGTTAAGAAGGTATTTTTTTTAACGGTGATGAAATGCAATAGGTATAGTTCGTTGTACATCAAATCTCTTAAAAGTGTGTTTGACTCATACTACACATGCCTTGAACAAGTAAAATATAGGTCTGCCAATGCTCGTGGACAAATAATATACATTTATGGTTGTCATTTGAAGACAAACTATGGTGGGCAGCTGCAGACATCCATTAGAAAGGATCCAAGATATTTTCATTGGTTTGCACTATAGTAAGAGTTAAAGATTAAAAAGAGTTGGAAACAGTTTTTAGGATGCCTACTTGATGATATTACCAATGATTGATCATGGGTATTCATAAGTGGTAGATAAAAGGTAACACAATGATATATTTTTAATGTAAAAGTAATATTTTTCCTAATTTCTTACTGACCATATCTTAATCATATGATGTAGAGTCTAAGAACTTTTAAGCATGAGTACACACATTTTGACCATTATTATTACTTTAGGAATTTGTTGGCCAAATTATAAAGCAAGTATAAATTGACAGCTATTTAAAAGGACTAGATGTGGAGTATTACTTCAGATTATATACAGTAAGGTTATAAAGGGAAAATGAGTAAGATGGAGAGTGTGAACAAGGATGTCCAAAATTAGTTAGACAATATTTCCGAGAAAGGATGGAGTAGACTTGCATTTGACAGAAGATGTAAGAGTGTTTTGTTGTCAAACAACATAGAAGAGTGTTTTAATGCGTATTTGAAAGATACACGGAACAAACTATTCTTGACTTGCTTAGGAGTAATGAGAAGAGCCACCTTGAAGTTCATCAAAAGAAGAAAAGAAATGTTGTATATAATAACAAGATATGTCCTAACATAGCGTCAAATCTAGAGAAAAATAAGAAGGAGGCTACAAATTATTTGGCTCATTTTGCAGGTAATAATATTTTTAGCATTTAATAAATTTTTTCTTAAATATTACTAACAATTTAGCTCATTTATGATAGATGGTGGAAATTTTAAAACGGAGCATTGCATACATGACCATTATATAATCAACCTTATAAAAATTGAATGCATATGAGGGAAATGGGAGTTAATTAGGATCCTTTATAGCTATGTCATTTTAGTGATTATTTTGGAGATAGGAGATCTTGAAGATTATGTGCATGAGTACTACACCGAGGAGGCGTATATGAGGAGTCATTGGGATAGCATAAATCCAGTATTACGTAAACAGTTCTAGCAAATACCTGGAGAGGAACATAAACATAAGATCAATCCTCCCAAATATAATAAAAGAGCTAGAAGGCCAAAAAAGAAGAGAATAAAGGAAGTTGGTAAAAGTAAGAAGGGCAAGATTATTTTAAAAAGGACTAGTGGCCATGTAACTTACAAGAAATGTAAGCAAGCTAGACATAATTCCATAAGATGTCAACACGTGCATCATTGCCATAAGAGAAATGATATTAAGCTTATTTATTTCATATTAAAAAAGAATTAGAATGTATGATAATAAAAATTGATATTATGTATTTAATGTAAGGCTTGGTATAAATGTTTTCTCAAGAAAGTATTGTAATAGATGCATCAAAAAGAAAGGGAAAGGAACATGTTCAAGAAACTAGAGCAAAGAAGAAGGCAACCAAAGTTAAAAGATATAACATTTCAATAAGTTTACAAGTAAGAGAAGAGGCTGGAAAGTAAAAAGAACAAGGAGTAAAGGAAGTGCATAGCTTATAGTCCGTTGTATTTTTATAACTTATGTAGACATTTTGGTCCTATGTAATTATAAATGTCTCGCTTTTATTGATGGACGACCTATTTGGTTTGTGTATAAACTCAATTTTGTATATTTTGTTGCATACAATTACAACACCATATGCAAGGAACCATGTAACCTCCCATATCACCCGCTTACAGATATTGTCCGCTTTGGGCCTTGACTTAGCCAAGCCCTCACGGTTTTGCTTTTCCCGAGACCTTCCCAGGAGGTCACCCATCCTAAAACTACTCTCGCCCAAGCACATTTAACCTCAGAGTTCCGATGGGATCTGGTCCATTAGGTCATGGAAAACGCGTCTATAAGAGAGAGGTATCTGTACCCTCATAAGGCGTACTTCGTTCCCCTCTCTAACCGATGTAGGATCTCACACTCTCCACCCCCTTAAGGCCCAACCCTCTTTGGGGTCCAGCCTAGTTGGCACAACTGTTAGGGTACCAGCTCTGATACCACTTGTAACATCCCAGATCACCCGCTTACAGATATTGTCCGCTTTGGGACTTGACCTAACCAAGCCCTCACGGTTTTGCTTTTCCCGAGGCCTTCTCAGGAGGTCACCCATCCTAGAACTACTCTCGCCCAAGCACATTTAACTTCGGAGTTCCGATGGGATCTGGTCTATTAGGCCATGAAAAACGCGTTTGTAAGGGAGAGGTATCTGTACCCTTATAAGACGTACTTCGTTCCCCTATCCAACCGATGTGGGATCTCACAAACCATTTTGTTGGTCTTTTTAATTTATTGTCTGCTTTTGAATTTATAAATCGAATTATGTGTATGTAATTACAAAAAATGTGCAGGAAATCATTTTGTTAATAATTTGTTTTTAATTTATATGCATGTCTTTGTATATATGTGCATAAAATAAAAATACAACTTTTTCATTAATTTAATATATAATGTCATATAAAATGTTGTAGTTTAAAAAATTAAATACAACTCATCTCATCCCCATTGCTTATATATAAAAATACCAATTGTAGCACTAGACATATTCCAAGACAATAGCATCAAACTCCATACCCAACTAAGTTTACTATCTTTGCAAGTAAGTTTACCATCTCCTTTTTGCTTATTGCATGTCATATTATTCTCTTTTAAGACATTTATGACATCTACACTTCTTGGAGTAAATTTTTGGTCAAATTAGTCAAGAAATTGAAATATCACTTTGCCTATAATAAAAAAGATAAATAGTCATTTATTTGTTACAATCCCTATAATACATAAGATATTATACACAAAATTTATCCCATATTTTGGACATCTAAAGAATCTCTTTATGGAGTTCTTTGATGTCCAAGAAGTCCATAAATGAGTCTGTAATTAACAATTGCAATACGTATGGACATATTATTGTACACTTGCTATTGTTGATGTTAATCATTCCATATGTCAAATTTAACAAATTCTTGCAAATATTCACCTACCACATTACCAAAGTTAAGAATAATACAAAGTTAAGAAATAACAGAGATAAACAAACTAGATAGAATGCAATAAAAATATAGAGAAAAAGGTAGGAGGGAAGGAGGAGGTTGAAGAGATAAAAATATTTAATATACAAGTGGTAGTCAAATATTTAATATGCAAGTAGTAGTCATTTATAATAATTTCTTAATTAATAATGTACAAAGCATTGTAGTTGCATATTTCACAAATTAGAGAATATTTCAAATGTTTACGTCGAGTTACATATGACACTATTATGAGGCCCACAAAGTCACCAAAAGAGATTTTTGGAGCTATCCCATGACATTAAGTTGATTCATAATAGTCCCACTATTTTATATCAGTAAAATCTCCTTAAGCATATTATAAGTTTTGAGCTTGTGATCCTTGTTAGCCACTAGAAAATTATCAATTACTCCTTATATTTGGAAAAAAACTTTTGCTAGCAAGCTTTCTCCTATTAATAACTTTTGTCCATAGTAAACATTTTCCACAAGAGCATAAAATAGCTAGCAACTAGGGTAAAGTTCTTCATTTTTGTGTGGATTCTGAATACACTAAGCAAACTATAATCAATTGGCTTTATAGGCATTGCCTTTTTGATATCTTATGCTCTTCATCCAAGACCTAAAAAATCAAATATACAACCATGGATAACTTTGTTGCACCAGTCCCATACTAAAATATGTGACTATCATGTTGTCAAAGTTGGACAATATATATATCTATCAAAAACCAAAAAAGAAGATCTCATAATAATCCAACTTAGCTTTTAAACACGATTT
Source organism: Erythroxylum fimbriatum (assembly GCA_026770325.2). Classification (NCBI taxonomy): domain Eukaryota; kingdom Viridiplantae; phylum Streptophyta; class Magnoliopsida; order Malpighiales; family Erythroxylaceae; genus Erythroxylum; species Erythroxylum fimbriatum. The sequence continues at coordinate 122,742 of JANZLH020000192.1, read as the reverse complement.
GAACTTATTAAATTTAATGTAAATTAATATTTAATATAACATCGATAAATTATTAGTTTGAGGCAAATTTAATTACTTCAGTTTGAATTTAAGAGTTGTGATGAATTATCTCATAAATAACATTTGATTAGTCCACATCTAATATTCATATTGTGTGTTTTTTATTGTTATTTTTTAACTAAAATGTACTGGAAGACTGAAATATGAAAGGAGTTTTTTTCGATAATTTTAAATATAAGGGTCTAAATGTTTCTTAAACTACAAGGGTGATATGTGTTTTTAACCTTATTTTTGCAATATTTTCTAACACATACCTTCTTAGGAGTGTCAATTCGTAAGGTACCTTCTCTTTATAGAAGTATCCACTCTACTGATACTAAAAAGGTTTCTCAATCATATTTATTTTGATACTTAGTTGAATCTCTTCTTCCATTATTGTAAACCCTTTAATTGTTAAACTAAAAAAATGATAGTACTAATTAATTATTATTTAATCTTTTACATAATTCATGTATTTATTCTATCATAGAATTGAGATTTGTTATGTGATGTTTTACATCAACAACATTAATAATAAATAAAAAGTAATATTATAATAAATTTAAACTTTAGATATTATTATAAATTTGAGTAAAATTTTAAAAATAATTTAATAATAATAATAGTTATTATTATTCACTTGATACTCTAACTTGCAAACTTATTAGAATTAATTTATACATGGATTTAACGGTATCAACATATAATGAAATTTTTATAAAATTAATATTAAGATCTTACAAATTTTATACTTGCGTACTTGCTATTGTTTTTTAGCATAAATAATTCATTAAGTGGTGTAAGAGGAGTGTTACATCACTAACTCATAAAGATAGCCAAGTATTAGGTACAAGAGAAAAATTAATAAGTGCTTAATGCACCATTTACTAACTCAGTCTAATAAGAGACTAGATGTTCAAATTAGTTCTTGCTGTTTAACAAGTTAGGGATTTAGTTTTTCTAGCTTTCTTGTATAGGGTTCCTGCAGACGCCTTGCTATTATTGATGTTAATGATTCCAATATCAAAATTCAACAAATTCTTACCAAATATTCACCTATCACAACACCAAATCATTTTGTAGCCATTTGAATCAATACAAAGTTACGAAATAATTGAGATAAACAAATTAGGCATAAAGTAACAAAGATGAAAATTTAGTATAAATGATACATTGAATTCTTTACTTGTAGTTTCTAAAAGGAGAGAAATTACGAAAAATCAAAAGAAAACTTAACTATTTATTGATCACAAGGATTTGTTGATTTACTAACAAATATAGAGGTAAAAGGGAAGGAGGAGGCAGAAGAGACAAAAATGTTTAATATGAATGTAGTAGGCATTTATACTAATTTCTTAGTTAATAATGTAAAAAGCATTGTAGTTGCATGTTTCACAAATTAATCAAATTAGAGAAGATTCTAGATGTTTATTTCAAGTTATATATGATTATATCACTAAATAACATGAATGAGATTATGGTAACTATCCATGATAACAAGTTGATTGATAGTAGTCCCACTATTTCATATCAATAAATATCCCTACATATCACAAACTTAAGGTTTAAGTTTATGATTCTTATTAGCCACTATAAAATCATGAACTACTCCAAATATCTGAACCAACTTCTATTGGTACAGATTGCTTTTGCTACAGGTGAAGTGCCCCCGCAAATTTCTGAGACACTCCTCATGCTTATTCCGAAGACGGACAACCCGGTGAATATGAATCAATATCGCCCGATTAGTTTGTGTAATGTAATATACAAAATCTTGACCAAGGTCATCGTTAACTGGGTAAGGCCCTTCCTCACAACTTTGGTGCACCCAGCGCAAGCCGCTTTCATTCCAGGACGTAAAGTCGCGGACAACATTCTCATTACTCAGGAGACCATCCACACGACCCGGATTTTAAGGGACGGTGGTATGGCAGTGAAAATTGATTTAGCCAAAGCCTAGGATCGGGTCAGTTGGGCCTTCCTTTGACAGGTGCTCCTGGACTTTGGCTTCCCGCTCCTCTCTATTAATCTGATTATGAGTTGTGTCTCCAGCTCCAAGCTTTCCGTCCTATGGAATGGCAAACGACTTCTGGCGTTCCAGCCCACCCGGGGTCTTCGGCAGGGGGATCCACTATTCCTTTATCTCTTCGTCCTCTGTATGGAGAAGTTATCGGGGTGGATCACCAGGTAGGTTGATGCTGGCCATTGGCAGCCCATTCGCCTGTCGGTTCATGGACCCAGCATCTCACATCTCCTTTTTACCGATGATGTCCTCCTTTTTGCACATGCTTCGCGGAGCCAAGCTTGACTCATGCGCCGTACTACGACAGAGTTCTGTCGCATTTCTGGCACGCAGGTCAACAATGTCAAATATAAAACATTCTTGTCTAGCCGGGTTGGACGGCGGAGACGTGCCAGCATCTTCGCTGCCTTGGGCATCCACCCCTCTTAGCGTTTGGAGTCCTACCTTAATGTTCCTTTGTGCTCCCAATGACGGTCTAAGCAGGCTTACATTAACATCATAGACAAGATCAAGTCTTACCTAGCAGGCTGGAAGGGTAAGCTCTTGAACAAAGCGGGCCGCGCGACTTTGATCTAAGATACTATCTCTTTTATTCCTATTTATGCTATGCAATCTACTTGGCTTCCTAGGGCAATGTGTGATGAGATTGACAAACTAGCGAGGGCTTTTCTGTGGGGTTGCCTAGGCCATAGCAACGACCTGCCCCTTCTTCCCTGGCATACGGTGACCACGCCGAAACCTTGTGGGGGATTAAGGATTAGGCAAGCCCGCGAATCCAATACAACGCTTTTGGGAAAGATGTGTTGGGACCTCTATATCAAGAGGCCTAGTTTATGGGTCCAGGCACTCCGCTCTAAATATTTACATGGACAGGATCTCATGGATTATACTCCTCCGTCAACTGCGTCGTTGGCATGGAAAGGCCTCCTCAACGCTATGCTCATCCTAAAGGATGGGTATGGATGGCGGCTGGGTGATGGCATTGGTATTCGTTTTTGGCATGATAAATGGCTCTTTGATGGAACGCTAGCGTCAGTAGTCGGCTATATTCTCCCGTCTCTACGCGACCTTCGGGTTGGCGACCTCATCTCCCCCCAAACTGGATGGGATTTGACTCCTATTTTAGGTCTTCTCCCACCGGAGTACTGTGACCGTATCAGGGCCCTCCCGCGTCCCCTCCCCCATCATGGCCCTGACCGTCGTATTTGGTATGCTAGCCCCACCGGTGTCTACACCTCTCGGGGCGGGTATGATTTTATCACTAGGGTACCGTCTCTTGATGGGACGAATGCTTGGAGCTGGATTTGGAGGCTACGAGCAGCACAAAAACATAAGCTTTTCTTATGGTTGGCCACTTGGAATCGCCTCCCCACCAACGAAATGCGCTATGAGCGGTGTTTTTGTGCCTCTCCCCTGTGTGGCCGGTGTGGAGCACATCGGGAAACTGTCCTTCACCTACTTCGGGATTGTCCTCATGCCAAGCAACTTTGGGACTTAGACCCGCACCCACGATCGACTCCACCAACCTGCCCGCTCAGCTAAAGCAAGTACGCCTGTTAGTTTGCGACTATCTTACTGCCTTCGATGTTGCGCAGCTAGAGCAGTCTCCTCCCTGCCTCCACGACTGGTAGCCTGGGCTCCTCCCCCGGCTGGCTGGCTTAAACTCAACGTCGGTGGGAGCGTTCGCGGGCACCCCGACCGAGCCGGGATCGGAGGCTTACTTAGGGATTGTAATGGTGTGTGGATAGCGGGCTTTTCCTGTGAGATCGAGATCACCACTATATTGGTGGCGGAACTTAGGGCCCTCAGTTATGGGCTTGCCTTCGCCAGTGCCTACCCTTGGGAAGGTCTTCTAGTCGAGTCTAATTCCATGGAAGTGCTGCGGTGTCTCTCCCTTCCTTCCGACGTGCTGGTCTTCCATCCTCTGGCTAATCTCATTTCGGATATCAACTCTCAGGTTTACCCACTATAATCTCAACCATATTTTTCGAGAAGGAAATCAGTGCGCAGATTTTTTAGCCCGTTTGGGATCGACAGGAGCAACTGTAGGGAGCGTCTGGATTACCCCCCCTCTTGGCCTCAGTCCTCACTTGTGCGCTGATGCGCTAGGGGTTATATTTAGTCGTTAATGTATTGCTTATTTCTTTGATGTAACCACAAAAAAAAAAAAAACTTTTTGGTCGTAGTAACCACATCCCACAAAAAGCATAAGATAACTAGCAACTTGGTTAGAGTTAAGTTATACATTTTTTTGGATTTTTTATACACCAAGGAGAGCACAATTAGTTAGCTTCATAGACATTTCCTTTTTTTATTATCTCCTTTGTTATTCATCTAAGACGTAACAAATCAAATATACAATTATATAATCTTGTATACTATCGATATGAAATAAAATGGATCAAAGAAAATTTTAACATTAAGCAACTTGACACTTTTCATTGTTATTCTAGCACAAAACGATACAATCATATCCAATCAAACCATAAACTATAATTTTCGGATGTTCAAAGATATACTCACCAGGATATGGAGGATTGAAACAAGATAGTACAAGGAGATGATAAAGAAAAGAAGTCATTTAAAAAGGAGATAACATAACAAGAATGAATAATTAAAAGGATCACTATCCAAATCAAGGTAGAACAAACAAGAGAATTGTATAATTTCCAACTATTTATTTCCTTACTACGTACGACTTTAGTATTAAAATTAAAAGACCATTAAAATTTGTGATTTATGTCATATTTGAAATTTAGAAAAAGATCATTAATTTGACAGAGACTCGGAAATATTTAATGGACCGAGGATTGTTTTAGTTTAATTAATTGCGGTGCGGGCCCTGCCCTCACAGAAAAACTCAAAGCAGTATGGATGTCAATGTGGCATTCAGCGGCGGGAAGCCGGAAATTAGAAACTAAAATGGACCCGGGGAATGGGATTGAGATTGTCAGGAAGAAGCCCCAAAACCAAAACACCGAAATGTGGGGTTGGTTTGTTTTTTGCTTCTTCAAAATTTAGTCCTAAGACAAACCCCAAGCGCCAACGCTCCTACTTTCGAAATACCAAAATTATGGCGCTTTCACATTTCCATTTCTATAACTCTTCTCCTCTCCATTTCTCCTCCATTACATTTCTTCACAGTTCACACCACCCCACTCTTCGTCACTCCCCATACCCCCAAGAGTTGGAGTTTCCAAGGCTGCGAGTCTGAGTGTGAGTTCGATGGCGGAACAGGAGAATTGTGCCAGGCTCACGCGCGCTGCCAAGAAGAGGGCTGCAACGGTTTCCGTCGACGAACAGCCCCTTTTGAAGAAACGGGTTGTTTTGGGGGAGCTTCGGAACCTATGCAATGTTGCGAAGGTGGGTTCTAGAGACGAGCCACAGAAGCAGAAACGTAAAGTAACGAAACAGTCCAAAGCGAAGAAGGCTATTGTGATTAAGAAGGAAGATGTTACCAGAGAGGATGTTCAGGACGTTGATACTAAGTCCGATGATCCCCAGTTTTGTGGGCAATACGTTTCTGATATTTACGAGTACCTTCACAACATGGAGGTAGTTTGATCTTTTCTTGTTTGCTTTGTTTTAATTAATCGCTGGTCTGATGGGCTTGAGATTAATTATTTAGTTGATCGATTTTTTTTTTTCAGATGGATCCAAAGAGAAGACCATTGCCTGATTACATTGAGAAGGTTCAAACTGACGTTACTCCTAATATGAGAGGCATTTTAGTGGATTGGTTGGTGGAGGTAGCTGAGGAGTACAAGCTTGTCTCAGATACTCTGTACCTTACTGTTAACTACGTTGACCGATACTTGTCGTTGAATGCCCTGAATAGGCAGAAACTTCAATTACTTGGCGTTTCTTCAATGCTCATCGCCTCGTAAGCCATGATTTTAGAAGTTGTTTTGGTTAATTGATTCTTGTATGATTTTGCTTAGATTTGTTATTTTAATAATGATAAGCAGGAAATATGAAGAAATCAACCCTCCAAATGTGGAAGACTTCTGCGACATTACCGATAACACCTACACCAAGCAAGAGGTATACTTTTCTTTATTCTTTTTTTTTGACAATTTTTGGGTTTGATTTGATTTCACGGTTATTGATTGCTTTTGGTTGATTTTGAAGGTGGTTAAAATGGAGTCTGACATACTTAACTCTCTGAAATTTGAACTGGGCAATCCTACGATGAAGACATTTCTAAGGTATTGTCCCTTTCAACTTGTAATGTGCTTGCATTAGATGACGCATGTATGTATGTTGCTTATGAAATGTGATAACGTGTAATGTTTCTTAACAGGAGATTTACTAGGATTGCAAAAGAGAATTACAAAGTAAGCAAACATTTCTTTAATCACTGTTGGTTGCAAAGATGAAGCGAATGCTTTCTTTTCTTGACTTATGATTAATTGTGCCTTTCTGCAGAGTGTAAATTTGCAACTTGAGTTCCTTGGTTACTATCTTGCTGAGTTAAGCTTGCTGGATTACAAGTGCCTGAAATTTTTACCATCTTTGGTGGCTGCTTCTGTCATTTTTGTTGCAAGATACATTCTTCATCCAAAGAAGCATCCCTGGGTAAGAGTCATTTAGAGTGTTATTCTTTGACAATCAGTTCTACTGGCAATTGCTGATTCATGTGTTATACAGAATCTAGTACTGCAAAAGTACACACGCTACAAGCCATCAGATTTGGAGGAATGTGTTCTAATTATACATGACTTATATTTGAGTCGAAGAGGTGGTGGACTACAGGCTGTCAGAGAAAAATACAAGCAGCATAAGGTATATTTACAATTAGGCAATCGAATATTTTAGCATAAGTTCACGTATTTCTAGAAGGGTATGTGTGTAATGTTCATTAACCGTAACAGTTCAAGTATGTCGCAACCATGCCTTCACCGCCAGAGATACCTGCTGCTGCCCTTGAAGATGTTACAGAATAAAAAAAGAACAGCTGAGACCTAACTTTTTTTGGGACGACTGCAAAATGAACTTAACCGCATAAACTGGGTGTTTTGACTCACCAGCAATAATGAGGATTAGCTTTGCGTGCTAGTGATGACAGTGATACGGTCTTGATGCTTGGCGTTTTCCTTGCCACTAGAATGACATTTGTGACATGAGCAACTGATTATGCTTATGGTTAACCGATTGAGAGTTTTGTCTTAGAAATCAGTGTAAATATTGACTACAAATGTCCATTGGCTTTGTTGTCTAAGTTACATAGAAACATTCTTTTTTTTCTATAAAGTGTTTAAATTATTTTCAAAAAAAAAAAAAGAGCTTACATTTTGGATTGCTCCATAAATTAGATTTTATTGGGTTCCACTTAACATATGTTGGGCTGGTTGTATTTGTTACTCATTGGAGGAAATGGAAAAGGGATATGGTTTAATTGTATTGTATCCATTCAGTTCAGAGGAAGTGCTTGAAAGTCTGAAAGGTTAAAGCGAAAATGGTGGGGAGCAGATCTCCTGTGCCTCTTGCTCTGTGCCGTCGTATAGATGGTTGGGATGGTTACTTGGCCCCGAAACATATGCATTACTTCCATTTCAACCCAAACAGGCCCGAAAAATAACGCTGATAAGCAACCCAAACAACCAGATCTCCTGTGCCTCTTGCTCTGTGCCGTCGTATAGATGGTTAAAGCGAAAATGGTTAAAGCGAAAATGCATATGTTTCACAAATGATCAGGCCTGGGTCTTTATCAGCGTTATTTTTGGTAGCAACAGGACCTTTTCCTTTTGGACAAGTGAATGAGGCTAAAGACCCAGGCCTGATCATTTGTGAAATGGAAGTTAATCGATACCTGACAATCCTGATTTCTCTTAATCCGTTTAAACCAATCTTTTTCACTTGGAAGATGATTGCTATACATTCTGATTTCTTCTTTGCTGTGGAGATTCCCCTTTCATCAGTCAAGTTCAAGTATTAATGTCATTAGCAGCGTGAGAATCTACAAATACAATTACTAACCATGTGTTGAACTTGGAGCCGATTATTGTGAATTACCAGAGTAATAAAGGTTAGAAGTACAGAGAATAGTTTACTGAAGGCACACGGCCGTGTTATGAACTGTTAGGAATGGACTCAATTTCCTGGATTTGAAACGTCAGAAGCCCATTTCCAGATACCTTTGCCACATTTCCAGATACCTCATTGTCAAACCCGCTGGTTATGGTGAATGTGAACGGCAAAAAGAAGAAAAAGGGCATTTAGGTTTGAATGGAAGGTGTTTGTATTACCCAAGAGTTTCTCAAAGGTCATCGGGAACGACCAGCGGTTGAGCGACCACTCAAAACGTGTACTTTAAGTAATGATTCTGTGGGAAAATTTATGCCCTTCACTATATTTTCTTTACTTTAGTTGGCAAAAGATTTCCAGACTGCCCAATTTTAAGCTTTGCATGGAAAGGAAGATTAGGTTCCTGGAGAGAGAGACAGAGCAGATGATGAATAACCATCACTGAATTCTACACTGTTTTTTAGGTGGAGAACAGCAGATTCTTTCTGGCTCGACGAAATAGCTATAAAGAGCAAATTGACTACTTTCCAAAGCCGACAAACACTACCCGGACAAAGAAAAATTGCACAAGAGCCAAGACCTGCATACGCCATGATAAAATTGGACCCTGTGTGACCCTTTTTTTTGGGGCTGAAAGCGACAGCAAAAGCAAATTAGGAAGCAAAAGTTCTCGTGATTTCCGAAGAAATATGTAAAGATTAAATAAAAAGCATAAAGTTCCTTCGTGAGTTGTGTCCCTTGTTTGCAGGGTGTACTCGATGACACTTCTAAGTTATTTGAAGCTCTTCTTCTCTTCTCTTCCCCTTCCAAACAAAGCCACACAACTTTCTTTGCTTGTGCCTTTTTCTCTCTTGCTCCTTTCTCATGTTGGTCCCATGCCATGCACTTCTCTTCTTGAATCAGCAGAATCTCTCCATGTCTCCAGAAAGTAGTATAATTTCTCACCAAAACAAAATGCACTTTCAACTTGGTTTCTTACAGAAAAAGCTACTTGTTTTAATTGCTCTGTCGTTGTTAGTGTCAAGTGAAGGGGAGACGATGCTTGTCTATGGCATAGGCGAGCAGCTACCCGTTACACGAGAGAAACTGCAAGGGAAGCTCCATCTTCAACAACAACAACAACAACACCGACAACATCAACGTCTGAGGCACTCGTTCGATGTGTTCATTTCAAGTAAAAGAAAAGTTCCAAATGCTTCAGATCCCCTTCACAACCGTTGAGCGATTCAATTTTCATCCGTCGTCCGTTTGCAAGGAATAATTTCTGTCCTAAGATGTGACGGTGCGTGGTACATTCCGTCAATGATACTGGTGGTTGTGAACTTCCGAGTATAGGAAGCTACATTTTTGGTTTTGGATACCATGTCTTCAACAATCAGTCCCTAGTCTTGGGGTGTAAATCCGTATATCTTGTGTTTTGTATACTAAAATCATATGTATATGGCTATGTTAGCAATCAAGAAACATGTTCTTGAGTAGTAGAAACATTTTGTGATGGATGTTTAACTAATCAAGTTACTCTCTACTTCAAACTCTCTGGGTATCGTCTATGTCATTCTGTAACAATTTCTCTTCCCCGTTTACATTTCGAAAAGATCCGCTCTTCTGAAATAGTACAAAATCTTAGCGGGATTTGCCAAGATACGATGAAGTGATTTGGTAGTACTGCAGAGCAGAACCTACAACTTGACAAACTTAGTCGTCCTGTTTGGCCTTGAAATTCTCTTGAGATAGTTATGTCATCGTCAATAAAAAAGCGTGATTCGGTTATACATAACCACGTTTTCCGGTGAGTGGGTAATGGTAGCAGGAACCGACTGTCTCTCTCTTTTTTCTTTTCCTTTATTTCATCCTAATTCTTGTGAGAAAAGGTTATGATATATTTTGACTTATACCGCAGTTATATGTAGTTTGACAATTACAATGCCGACATTTATAATCTTTAACTTAAAACTTGATTTGATTCTTTTGACTTAATAACCTTCATTTCATGAATGGCTTGGGATTGTGGAGTAGATTAAGCTGAGCTTGCACTCACATTGGATCTTGTGTCATTACGATGTCTAACTGATTGCCCAACAGCGATTCCTAATGTAGCACGTTGGAACCTTTTGCATTATTCATATGTACATGGCTATCCAATCCAAACCAGATACCAATTGGCATACCCATGAACTAATTAACATGATTTGATTTTGGGGGACACAACCTTGTATTTGGCAATAATTCTTTAGATATGCTGTGTTGAGGGGCAAAGCGTGGCCAAATTGAGAAACCCAAACCCATGACGATGTAGGGGAAGGGGAAACATTCAAAGTTTCCAACTCCTAACTTCTGTTCTCAAATCATTAAAGGTCAATTATCCTATTCCTATCGGATTAGAGACTAGGAAGAAGCAAAATCATCTTCCCCAGGGTGGATTATTGGTTGATCGATCGCATAATTACTCGTTAAAGCAGGCCTAACCAATCGGTGCTTGCAGTTCCTTTCCTAGGAAATCATTTGCACTGCACCCATTACGTCAAACATGGCGCAATCTATCAACTCTTTAAAAACTCCTTTCGTTATAGCACTTAGTTTCTTTGTTCTTAAGAGGCAAAAATTACAGGTCGTGTATGCCACCTATTGCCAGCCTTGTACAATTTTTTCATCCATTAGGAAGATGATTCTACCGGCTAGAAATTAACTATCATCGAATCAAGGATGCAACAAATAAATAATTTTTTTAATAATTTCTAACAGAATTATAATAATTGAATAATTTAAAAATACAAATTATAAAATACGAAATTATACCTAATTCGACATTCTTATTGAAATCTTTAATGCTCAAAATAAGACAACCCAGAAATATTTGTCTATAGGAGAGACAAATCCTCGAAGAAGAAGAAAACCACCAAACTTCCGATAAAAATCCCTATTACAATCTCCAGCTATATATTTAGTAACTAAAATAAGGCTCTAGCAATTGGTTGGCGACATGTGACCTGGTGCTCTTCCTCAATGGCCCCTCACTCTTTGCATCCGAAAAGAGGCTTGGGCCCATGACAAGTCCCCCACCATTAAAAGCCTTGTCCACAAGGCTTAATTTGTTCTTGGCTGATGTGGTATCTCCTGAGACTTGTATCCCACTATCCTCACGTAAGTCTTGTTGCACCAGATCCTTTCCCAACTCCACTTTAGTTTGAAAACTAATCTCAGTTAAACTAGTGGACGTCGGTGTGTCTTCCAAAGCCAAAGGAATAGGCGTAGATAAATCCCTAGCCACGCCGCCCCTACAAGACTCCAATAGATCTGGGTTCACCAACTCCTCACCTTCAATATCTAACGCCCGGGAAGCCTCCGCTGCCTCGGACGTCTCTTCAACGATGTCTTCAGGTTTGTCAACAAACAATGACGGAGGCAAAGCTTGAGAGACGTAATCGCCTTGACACAACTTCAGTTGCGATACATGAAAAGTAGGGTGGATTTTCGCAGTAGCTGGAAGCAAAAGCCGGTAAGCAACCCGACCCACTCGATCTACTACTGGAAAAGGGCCAAAATATCGCATACTCAACTTCTGGTGTCAGCGTAGCTCTACAGAATGCTGTCGATAAGGCTGTAGTTTAACCCATACCAAGTCTCCCAAGCTAAATTCAAGGTCGGTTCTCCCCTTATTTGCCTGATTTTTCATCTGGTTTTGAGCACGAACTAAGTTTCATTTTAATTGTTGCAATAACAGGTCACGTTCGAGCAATAATGCACGGACATCCGGTGGATCACTGCTGTTAGGGACGTATCGGCACAGTGTGGGAGGATCCCTACCATTCACAAGTTTAAACGGAGTGAATCCGACGCTAGAATGCCATGACGTGTTGTACCAATACTCTGCTCAAGGTAACAGTCTCACCCAATTCTTTTGAGTATCTAAGACAAAATAGTGTAGGTACATCTCCACACATTTATTAACTGCCTCTGTTTGCCCATCCGACTGAGGGTGATAAGCAGTAGACATGGCCAACGTAGACCTCTGCAACTTAAATAGCTTATGCCAAAATTTGCTAGTAAAAACCTTATCCCTGTCTGTCACCAAAGACTTAGGTAGCCCATGTAATTTAATGATATTGTTTGTGAAATATTTGGCTACTGTTGAGCTTGAAAAATCTGCCTTGAGAGCTCCAAAGTGAGCATACTTTGAGAGTCAATCAACCACCACAATAATAACCGAATAACCATTGGATTTGGACAGGCCAGTTATGAAGTCCATAGAAATGTCTTCCCAAATTTGCTGCGGAATGGGCAGTGGCTGTAACAAACCAGCAGCTGGAGTTGTAGCCGTTTTGGCGCGTTGACACGTATGACATTCTGCAATAAAGCGCCGAACATCCGAACGCAACGAAGGCCAATAAAATTGAGCAGTAATGCGAGCTATGGTCCGCTTCACCTCAGCATGACCCCCCAACAGTGAGCAATGAAACTCATGTAGCACCTTTACAATTGAATCCCCTTTTGGGACCACAATACGGTCTTTATATAATAACAAACCGTCTCTGATATTGTAAAATGGTGTGTGTTTTGCAGCTGAAGAAGAATTCTGTAATATAGAAGCGATCTCCTTATCTGCCTATTGAGCCGCCCTTAACTCTGCCAAAAAGGATGGTTGTGGTTCCGACACAGCCAAGAAGAAGGAACACGATAACCCATCAGCGACGAGGTTGTCCTTATCGGGTTTATACTCGATGGTAAAATCATACCCCAATAACTTAGGTAACCATCTCTGCTGTTTGGGCGTTTGAATGGTCTGTTGAGTTAATTCTTTCAAGCTTCGCTGATCTGTTTTTAATACAAACTTGTGTCCCAACAAATAGTGGCGAAACTTGGACATTGCCTCTGTAATGGCATATAGCTCACGGACATATGCTAACTGAGATTGCATCCGTGGACATAATTTCTTGGAGAAAAAAGTGATGGGATGCTTTCGTTGGCTTAGGACAACACTAATGCCTACATTCGATGCATCGGTTTCCAATGTAAAAGGCTCCGAAAAGTCAGGTAAGGTCAATATCGGAGCATTTATAACGGTGGTTTTAATGTGCTGAAAAACTGAGTTTTTCTCCTCACCCCACTTAAATGCATCTTTTTGCAGTAAAGCCGAAAGTGGAGCAGTCAGCGATGCAAAACCCTTGATAAACTTGCGATAATAGCCTGCGAAACCTAAAAATTCGAGTAATTGACGCACAAATGTGGGCGGAGGCCATGCTACAACAGCTTGCACTTTTTCCGGGTTCATGGAAACACCATCACAGGAAACCATGTGACCTAGGTAATCTACTTTCCGTGTTGCAAAGACAAATTTCTCTCGTTTAGCATATAATTGATTGTCTGCCAAAATCTGTAGCACTAAACGTAAATGTTCAAGATGAGCTTGCCATGTTTTACTGTAGATCAATATGTCGTAAAAAAAACCCAGTATAAACCGTCGTAAATATGGTTGGAATATCTCATTCATAAGGGCTTGAAATGTGGTTGGGGCATTATAGAGCCCAAATGGCATTACGAGCCATTCATAATGACCTTGATGAGTCCGAAAAGCAGTTTTGTAAATATCCGCCTCTTTAATTCTGATTTGGTGATACCCCGAACGAAGATCCAACTTAGAAAAATAAGATGCACCCCCATAATTCATCTAGTAATTCATCCACCGTCGGAATAGGAAAAGAGTCCTTAACAGTAACTGCATTTAAGGCTCTATAATCATTACAAAAACGCCATGAGCCATCCGTCTTTTTCACCAGAAGTATAGGAGCAGAGAAAGGACTAGTGCTAGGTCGAATAAGGCCTTCTTTTAACATTTTTGAAACCGTTTGTTCAATAACAACTTTATGTAGATGAAGATAACGGTAGGGTCGGACCTTAACTGGACTTGTGTGTGGTTGCAGGTCAATGGCATGGGCATGACGACGAAGTGGCAGTAACCCATAAGACTCCTTCAACACGCCTGCATAACGGCACAAAAGTTGGTGAACCTCTTTAAGGAAAACAGAATCAGCCGCGTCGTCAAAGACATTCTTCCCTGAATGATCGACACAATGCAAGGTATATAACTCTGTTAAGAAACCAGTATGCGCACAATTAAGCAACTGATTAAACTCTATAGGTTCCACCGTCGTATTTTGAATTCCCTTCAAAGTAACCAATTCATTATTATGGTAAATTCGTAGTGTAGAGGTGCTATAATCTGCCATGTGGGGACCCAGAGTCGCTATCCACGAAGCACCCAGCACAATATCAGCCGCACAAACCGGTAGCAAAAACACATCCAGGTGAATTAAATGTCCCTCAATCATTATAGGCAATTTCTCCACTCTGCCTTCTGCATGAATAAAGGAACCATCTCCCAACTGCACTTTGAATTGAGGTGATGGTATAACAGGTAATTTCAAAAATTTTGCGAGCTTAGGTTGTATAAAGTTATCCGAACTACCCCCATCCAAAAATACTTTGACCGCAACACCTTGAACTGAAGCGTTGAATCTGATTGTGCAGGGACCATTACAGCCTTGAATAGCTTGGAAAGAAAGGTGTAATTCTTGCTGATCAACCACACTCGAATCCGGCTCTAACTCCGGTGGCACAAACTCGTTAATTTCATCACCCAACAATAGGAAAACATGCTTATTGGGGCACTTATGAGTGGGAGTGAACTTCTCATCGCAGGTATAGCACAAACCCTTGGCTCGTTTTAGTTCTTGTTCTGTAGGACATAGTCTGCGTATATATGGTGGTTTAGGTTGTAAATTTGGATTCAGGGTTGGTTGGATTTGTGGTGTAGGCAGTAGAGGTGGTAATTGAGGTTTGAAAATAGTGGGAGGATTAGGTAGTGTAGTTTTGAAGGTGTTAGTTGTGGGAGGGACAGATCGACCCTTACTCACGGTAGACTTGCCATACTTTTCTTCATAGAGTTTAGCTAGAGCAACCGCCTTAGAAATAGACGGAGGATTTTGAGCAATGACCTCCCGTCAAATCTCTTCTATCAAACCACTCACAAAACAGTCCAAAAGGGCGTCGGAGGAGACCCCATCCACACGGTTAGCCAGAGTTGTAAATTGCATATAATAATCGGCAACTGACCCAGTCTGTTGTAATTTAAACAAGGTAGCCCTGGAACACTCAAACTGAGATGGGCCAAATTCTATTTCCAAAGCTTGTGTAAATTGTTTCCATGACATGATTTGAATGTTCTTTTTCAGCATTTGGAACCAAGGAATTACGTCTCCATATGTACTGAGGCGATTAACAAACGAGTATCATCGGCCACATTGTAATACTCAAAAAATTGCCCAGCCTTAAACACCCAATGCAGCGGATCCGAACCATTAAATCGAGGGAAATCCAGCTTAATATTACAAACCTAAAAGGAGCCCGGTTGGTGAAACAAACCACTCGACGAAGAGGATGGGCCTGGAACAACGGTAGCAGTAGCTACTGGAGTTGAATGAGCAGCCTTGGACAACTCTTGGATCGCTGACATTACTGCACCCAATCCGCTCTCCACCTTGGATTCAAGAGTCTCAAATCGATGTGATAAAGTATTTTGCCCCCCTTCAATTACTGCCATTCTATTATCATCTTGTAAGGATTTGGATGCAAAAGCTTCTTGTAATGTTTTAATTTCGTTAGATAACTCACGAAATCGAGTATCCTCAGCCATAAGAACACCCCAAAGCACCCACGAACAACACAAAATAGTGGGAGTGAGCGCGAAAATGAAAGCACCAATGTAATGCTCAAAATAAGACAACCTAGAAATATTTGTCTATAGGAGAGACAAATGCTCAGAGAAGAAGAAAACCACCAAACTTCCGATAAAAATCCCTATTACAATCTCCAGCTATATATTTAGTAAGTAAAATAAGGCTCTAGTAATCGGTTGGCGACATGTGGCCTGGTGCTCTTCCTCAATGGCTCTTCACTCTTTACATCCGAAAAGAGGCTTGGGCCCATGACAAAATCTCTAACAGTATTTACAGAAGAGTAAAAAGATACTCAAATTTTTGAGAAAAATTACTCTAAGTCCCTTATACTTATTCCTATAAATAGAAAATTACTCTAAAGAGATAAGGCTACAAATTGTCTGATGAAATCGAGTTTCAATTCAAGCTCTAAGAGTGTCAATTTTTAGATGGAAGTTGAGCACATAATATTGTTTCAGTATAAGAACAGTCAGGAATGTTTGGGGTATAACTTTTAGAATATGGAACCAAATTGAATGATTTTGATGTCATTAAAAAATTGAGACAATGAAGAACATTTTTCTAGAAGGAAGTGCTATCAAATTCCTTCAATTGCACAATTAGAAAAAGGTCTTGATTTTTGGAAGGAGTTAAGCATGATTTTAAATAATTTTGAGGTTTTGCAAAATTAATTATTTTATTTGGAGTTAATTATTGTGTTAAAGTTAGTTGGATTTTAAAATGTGGATTAGTTGCATTAAGTAGCAAGAGTATATTTGTATGAGGGCTTTTTGGGAAGATCACTTAAGCCATTTAAGTTGCAAGGCATGTAAGGAAGGGCATATGGGTCTTTGTACACTCATTAATGGAAAGATTGTAAATAAGAATTGTGGGCTTGCTTTTAAGGAAGAGGGAAGCACGAAATTGAGAAAAAAAAAGAACAAGAAAGGAGAGAAGAGAGGGGAGTGTCGGTTTTGGAGAGAAGAAGAAAAAGTTAGGGTTTCTTCATGTCTTGGATTTCAAGATGCATTTTGAAGTTTATTCAAGAAGGAAAAAGGAAGAGGATGATGAGAGCTTCCATTCAAGCCAAGAAACCCTTCATTTGGTGAAGGATCAAAGTAAGAGTATGTTTGATTTGTTGGATTTTTAGAAAGATTTTGGTTCATGAAGCTTAAGAAATGTATGGGTTTAAGTTTTCTAAGATCAATTTTGTGATTATGTGTTATGGGTTGTCCAATTTGAATTCCTTTTGATGTAGGAATTTTGCCTTTGATGAAGGAAAGTAAGAGAGGCAAAAAGAGAAAGAGTAGAGGCTTTTGGGCAAGGTTTGCAAGCAAGGAAATAAGGTGGGTTTCATATTTATAATTTGAATAATGAGCTATTAAGGTTTCTTTTAAATCAAGAAAAAAAAGGATTTCAATTAAATGTGGCTTTATTATTTTGACTGATTTGAGAATTTGCTTACATGTGTGTATAAGCTTGAGTTGATAAATTGTGAATTGTTACGATATGTACGCATATTGATGTTTGACATTGTGATAAGAATTGAATTGTGAGCATGATTATGCTATGCCTTGTATGATGGCATTTTGATTGAATGGAAAGAAGAAAAAGCATGAGAATATGGATTGGTGAATGATTGAATTGAGCTTCAGATTTGATTGTGTTTATGTGAGAGAAGAATCGTTTCGTAGTCACGTGCACGGCAACGTAAAGCCTTCTCCCGGCTTCCCACTTGTGGCCCACGAGATCCGAAAAGTGGACTCGTTTCGTTCAAAGAGTAAACTTCGATTTCTCTGTTTTGTTCGCGGAACCCTTGAGCCAATTATGTGTGCATTTGCATTTTGATGTGATAAGATATGATGAAGTTGAGTATTATGCTTTGAAGAAAAAATTTCATCAAATGTGTTTAACGTGATGATGCATTGAATTATGATTTATGATGTTTATGAATTGCTTGATAAGTTGTCAATTTGGGAAATATGTGTTACATGGATTTCAAAGTGAGTTTTACAATAGAAACAACTATTTCAATGATTTTTGCTTGTTTCTTGGTTATAAACGTGTTACGCACGAGCTGTAAGCTCACCCCCTTTCATTCCCATCCCCAGGTGATGAGAAAGAGATCGGATGAAAGAAAGTCAAGGCAATTGTTTTTTTATGCATATGTTGTATTTTTAAGTTTGGTTGATGTAAAAATAGGAATTTAGAAATATGTTGAGAATTATGAGATTTTGTATCTTTTGTTGTATTTTGGATTTTGAGATTGATGATGTAATGTGGCTTGGAATGCCATTAAAGTATGTGAACATTTATCTTATGATGTGAGTGAAATATGGATTTGTGTATGGATTTGAAATATGAATTGTGTATGGATGATATGAGTTGAGTTGAGGAACTTTGAATATGAATCATTGTTATATATAAATATAAGTGAAGTATGGAAAAGAAAGATAGAATTTGTGGTGAATGATAAGATGTTATTGAATATAATTGAGTGTTGGATGAATTCTAATTTGAAGTTGAGTTGTTGTGAATGATGTTATAATAGAGGAAGTGAAGTTGGGATTAATTCCAAGTTTTCATGAGGGTAAAATGTGTATGCTAATTTCTAAGGGAAAACTGTATCGATCTAGGTAGAATTAGCCAAAGTTTCCTTCATGAAAGTTGTAGTTCGTCTTTATAGTTTTCCAACGCTATAAAGTATGCGATTTTTGGATGTCAGAATTGTAAGTTATGGTCATTACAAGTTAGGATGTCGTAGAGGACGTGTTTCCCGAACCATTAGAGGATGTGAAGCGTTATCGGACTAGAACGAGTTGAATTTGGCAAGATTATGAGTAAAGGGGATGCTAGGATGGGTTTAAGACCCTTTGGAGGGGTTTTGGAGGGTGAAAATTTTGTTACACCCGAAAGTTACACGGTCTGCCCGTGTAAAATCCCACAGCTCGTGTGTTTTCAGCGCAGGAACACTATTTCAATAGAAAGTTACACGGCCTAACCGTGTTGGATTACACAATCCGTATGTTTTGACCCCGAAAATGACAGAATTTCAATTTTGTGTTTTCATAAAAGTTTTATCCCTAGATGTCTGCTTTCCATCCGTTCAAAAACGAAGTCAATCCAACATCCGTAGTGAAAGTTATGGCAATTGCGCCAAGGCATGTACAATGTGAGTAAGGTCATGAACATGTTGGATTCGTTTGGCCATAACTTCTTCGTCCGACCTCCAATTGAGGTGATTCTTAAGGCATTAGATTTCTAACACGTTTTTCTACCTTTCCACAAAAATTGGTAGCCTTTGGTTCTGAATTCAAAAATATTGATGGAAAGGAAGTGAGGAGTCGGTTGGAAGAGCATGATTGGGCCATGAACATACTTTGGATTTTTAAGCATATCTTGAGCTATAGAGTTTCGAATGAGGTAATTCTTGTTTCTGCATAAACTAGAGACTAAGAGCTACCATTTTGAAGAAGTCAATTGTAATTGTTGTGATTCGTTGTATGGGCTCGCCTTTGGTACTTGAGATGTTATGAGAATGAGGACTATTCGATGAGCGTTAAAGAGATTGGAAACCTGCTTACGCTTTTCGATTTCAGATCGATTGTTGGGCTTCGAAAATGGGGCGCAATATCTTGTGGTATCAGAACAAGAGTTGGGTTCCAGAATTAGGCGGTGCCAAACATTTTTTATATCAGAGCAAGAAAATGAATTGATGATAGTTATGGTACTTTGAAGAGTTGGATTTCGGAAACGGGATCCAACACCTTATTTGATGAAACTACTTCATTTTGTGAGAACCATGATATTGTCATTCCAAATATGGATAAAAATTTTGTACATCGAGGAAGGTCAAGGCGAAATGCACAAAAAATGACGAATTTTCATCATTATCAAGTGGAATTATTTTACATTGTAATTGATATGCAACTTCAATAGCTCAACAATCTCTTCAATGAGAGAAATACTGATAAGTCAAATTTATATAGATATTTGTGGACTGAATTGGATAAATTCTGACTTATTTCCTTGCGGATTTGATGATTTATTTAGAGAATTCGCTCACATTCTGAATTTCTTGCTTGATAGGTACAAATGCATGATTTTGGGAAAAAAAAGGGCCATAGCCTCTCGTGAAGATGCCAAATTAAAGCTAATCAAGGTTGAGTGGAAGGAGAGTGCTAAGCTATGCAACTTCCGAGAAGACTCCAAGAAGAAAATATGGCATTCAGGAGGTCAAAGGAGAAATATGAAGAAAAAGGCCGTGTCCGTTAAATGGACACGTCTGTCCGTTTAACGGACAGATTCTGGAGAAGCACCCTCCTAGACCCGAGAGTGTTCGTTAAGCAGACACGTATGTCCGTTTAACGGACATAGAGCGAGAATGCAGAATTCCAGACCCGAATGTGTCTGTTAAACGGACACGCATGTCCGTTTAACGGACATATGCGGGAATTCGTTTTTATTTCAAATAATTAGGGTTTCTGGAGGGGAGTCTATATAAGGCTAATGATCAGACCTAATCAAGGAGGCTGGAAGTAGTAATCAAGATCAAGAACTTCTGGAAACACGGACTAAGAGGAAGATAGAGAACTTTCGAGATTCAACCAAGAGATTGGGCGGCAATCATTCTGTTCTATTATTTTTCATCTCTACTCTTCTTAGGATGTTGAATTCTTTTATGTTTATGATGTTTGTTA